>VDFB02280846.1:0-18361 GCA_007258455.2 Sequoia sempervirens | reverse complement strand
AATCATAGTTCTCTAAATTTGTTTATCGATGCAATTAGTAATTTTTTAGGCTTGGCATGCTAATGATCTATGCTACTCTAGAAAACTTTTCTCTTATAGGTTTTATAAATACTCAGGTTTCTTTCCTTATTATAGATTAATATGCATAAATTTGCTCTATGTTGGTTTTTTTTCTAGTACACCCTCAAAACTCTCTAAAGAGTAGCCAACTCCTATAATTAAGAATTCCCAAGAGGAATGACCAACATAGTGAGTGAAAGTTTTGAAGACTTTCACTCCTTCACTTCAGGCTCTGTGGGACTTAGGAGGGTGTTCCTAATTGTGTTCCTTTTGGTTGATTCAATTTAGAACACATTAATTCATAGATCAATTCCTATGAGGGGTAAATAACATGATTCACCAAAAGGTTGGCTAATCTTTAAGCAAATATTCGTTAATTCACTAGGAACAAGGAAATACTTCTCATACAAGCCTCTTGGTTGACAAATTTTAAGTGATTTATGTTCTAATCTCAAATCCATGATCTGGTATACTATTATTATCCTTCAAATGACAAATACCTTAACTAATAGACTAGTGTCTTCATTGATTGGGCAATGGAGTCACACATCTTACAATCAATAATATTGAAATTCTTTAACTATGATAATTTTAGACTATTCTCATAATGCCTTACATTATGAAACTCACCATTCCTAAAGCATTACTTACCAAATCCTTTATAAATTCTCACAAATTCATGACCTCATTAAAGCATTTAATTGATCCTTTGAACCAAGGCAGAAACAAGGACATACATTCAAACAAAGTATTTGAAGATGAATAGAATATTCTTGATATTTTATTCAAAATTTGCAAGATTATATACAAAGGAGAGTAGATGCTTTATGCATAACATTTGTTTTCTATATCAGGAATTTCTATAAGACTATTTAAGATTTACATATGCATAACTTCAAGGCCAAGACAATTCAACTATTCTATTCACTGGTATTCTTCCTAATTTCTACCCTTTTGTGTATATTGGACCAAAAATTCTAAAAACTAAAACCCCTTGCAAATGAGCCATAATATCCCTTTTATAATGCAAGAGAACCAACAAGCTTCTGGCTCAAAAATGCAAATTACATTTTAGAAAATTTCATTTCAACTCAAAATTTGAGTTGCATTTCAAAATTCCCCACATCTTGAAAATGGGGAAGCAAAATCTGTAACCACCATCATAAGGGAAATATAAAGTGCCACCAAATATTCTAGTAGCTTCTAGCTAGGCCATCTATTCAATGTCCACATCACCAAAAATCTACACAGTTAGCATGAAAAACCCGAAAAAACAAGAACCACCCATAAAGAACAGGGGCAACCACCACTAGCAATTTATCAAACAACACAAAAATTTGCAAAACCAACACACCAACTCACTTAACCAGAAGCATAACTAGCACCAGTGCCTAGCCCTTGATACACACATCCACTTCACGTCATTACAAGAGATGGAGAAGAAACTTCTACTCCTTCCTCTACTTTGTCTTTTCTAAGAACAAAACCATTGTGTTCACTTGGAGTCTTGACAACCAATGGTGGAACAAAAAATATCTCCACTCCATGGACCTTGGTTTTATTGAGCGACATGAGATATTGCATATAACCAGAGTCAATATTCATAGCACTATCTGATGGGATATCAGTGACATCAATTAGTGCATTATGTCGACCAAAGGAACTGCCTCCATACCTAACTTGTCTGCAAGCCCTTGAAACAAACTATGTAGGTTCCTTACCCTTCTCCTCCATCTTCTCAGCAACAACTCTTTGATATTGTAGCCTCCTAATACATCTAGAGGGAACACTCACATGCCTCTTTAGCAAGGGATTTCTCTTCTGAAATTGGAGCATGTTCACTTGTCTCAATCCCAAGAGCATTGCCAGGAAACCTCTATGCATTGAGCATGGACAACCTCCTCACAGGTACCTCGGACTTGACTGATTTGCTCATTTTTGATGTGTGGTAATCTATTGAGCTCACACTTGATAACTCCTTACTCTGCACTAATTTAGAAATATGCTAAATACTAAATGCGAGAATGACAACCACTTCATCCATATTTATCAAGTAATTCTAGTGATGTTTGCTCATTAGTGTTGGCGTCACATGCTCAAGGGATTAATTTTATTGTCCCTAAGGAGAGCACACCATTAATGATTCAATTGTTCTAGAACAAAAATGGATATCACATGCGTGTGTTGTTGATTTTGAATATTGGTCGTTGATCTAGGAGTGAGATGGACAATTGAGTGGCACAGATATAGTCAAATCGAGTTTGAAAACCCAAAACCATAGCTTGTCACCTTTTGGCCAATGAGAAAAATCTGGCTAGGTGCCAAGTCACTCATCCCACGAGATCCGCTTAGCTCTAGAATGTGGTCCAGAACACCACGTGTTACCATTTTGTGCACCTCACAAGTTGTTATGAAGGCATTAATTATGTACTACAAGGTGTGTGATGAACGGCAAGGATTGACTCACAATCCATCATTATAGTCATCGATTTCAACACCATTGGTTATCGAGAGTTGATACAAGGGTTGGGCTCCATATGACAAGGCCACGCATCACCATCTCACATACCTCACACACTTTAGGATGACTCTTCATTAACACCCACATGATTTGCAATGGGCGGCCGAGATTCAATCTCTAGATCCGATGGTCCCTATTCCTGCACACACTTAGTGTGAGTCATAAAAGGGGCCACAACTAGGCCAATGGTGACAAGACCCTTAAGGGTGTTGACTTAAAAGTTTTTTTAAAACATTATTTTCCCAACTTAGGAAAAATTTGGCATGGGATAAAATGCATGATGACCGATTGTCCTAACTAAAGGGGTAGGTAGCCTAACATTCTTGAAGGCTTAGGTTACATGAATTACATAACTGAAAACCAGTAAGAGCGGGTCACTACAATATTATAATGATGGAGAGTTTTGGAATATTATGCTTATGAAGTTAAGGCTTACAAACCAACACAAATGGCCCAACCTAGGTTACAAAGCATTGGAAATCATGATCCAAGTATGATTTCCTTAGAATCCTGCAATATTTTAAAAGCTCCATCAGTGGCTCATGCTCGGGGATGTATACCTCCAGTGGGTATAGTGAGAATCCAAATCTTAGGTTGAAGCAGACTAGGGTAGAAACACAAAAACCCAAAAGCTTGCTTGAACAAAGCAAGCAAACACAACATAAATAAAACACACCAAACTAGACCTATGTACATTTTTTTGATAATTATACAATGCCAATTATTCTTAGAAGCTCATTTTAAACAATTGGCTTCGATCTTCAAACTGGAGGCCTTTGGCCCCCAAAAACTAGGATTGGCTCTTTCCTCTGTCAAAAACTTTGTCCTGCTCTCCTAGCAATGGATCAACTTGTACATTGTGTAATTCCATGCAACTAACATCATCACAATTGATACCATCCATTCTATCTATTGCATGTTGCCCCACTCACTTGCCTTCTCCACCATAGTCTCATCAAATGGGGTTGAGAAAATAAAACATTCATACTCCATATGGTCATGAATTACATCATTAAATTCAATTCGTACATCAAATTGGAATCCTTCATAAACACTTTGGCTCATACTTGGCCAATCTATGACACCATTAGGGAAATAAAATATAGAATCAGACATACCTTTAGTTTTCTTGTCATGACTGGTGTCCTCATGGGATAGAAATAATTCCATGATAAGATCCAAAAGATAGGGAGTATCTACAAAGAACTCAAGTGCAACTTCACATTGATTAAAATCATACCTTTGGTTTTCCATATCTTTGAATTTCTCTTCACATGGAGCAAAAAATTCTGCAATGTAACATGCTCTACAAATTTATCAAATGGCTCCCTCTTATCAATACACAATGATGTTGCTCTAATGTCAATGCATTCATCCTGGTGTACCACTTGACCACCCAAGAATGGGCTTCATTCTCTATTAGTGAAAATATCATCATGTGGAACATGGGTGGTTGACACTGCAACCACTTCTTCAAGCACATGACCAAGTATCATGGGGAAATTAGCATAATTATCTACATCCACCATAATAGTAGTATTGCATTCAAGGCTATCATTATGGTCTTGCACTTCTTCATCATGTGGGAAGTTATCACATTCAAATATCAGCAAATCTAAATTACACTCTCGATGCTTTCCAAGTGCAATTTTCTCATTCACATGTTGGCAAGTTAATTTACCAACGTTTGTGCCACCACATTCTCTACATAGCTGGTAAGTTGTTAAATCATATTTGACACCTTTAAAGGTGAAGCCATAGACCTCAATACCACCTTGGCTCTTGTTTGTACCTTCTTCAACATATTCACTAGTAAAACTTACCACAAATTCATTAGAGTCTTCCTCAAAAAGTGTATTACTACTACACCAGTAGGAATCCTCATTTATAACCTCACTTTCTAATACAGGTTCATCAAATAAAGGATTCTTCCATATCTTCATGGTTTTCACATATACCCTTGCCTCTTCAACATGAGGATCCCAGTCTCTAAGGTCATCAGTGCTTTCAAAATCAGTATAGTCTCTTGAGGAGCAAAGAGACGTTTTCAACATCCTCTTCATCACTTATACTCAAAACTATTGATTTGCATTTAGATAATTCTTCACATGAAGAGAATTGTTCATTGCCAAGAAAATGCATTCTTTTGGAACTATCATTATGTCCTCTACTAGAGGCAAGAAACTCAACTTCAATATCATAAGAGAAATTGTAATTAATAGAGGATCGACCAAGTTCAATTTCATCACCTTGGTCATGGATTTGTGCATCATCATCACTGCTTACACTAGCATGTGGGATTCCTCTTTACACTCCTTGCATTTGTTCATGGTGTAAGACATCCCAAGGGAAAAGATCATGCACTATTTCTTTGTCTTCATATTCTGCATCGTCATCCCTATCACTATTGCAAGAATCTCCCTCTATATTACTTGTGAAATGACAACAATCATTAACCAATTGTTGACACTCTAATACATCCCCCTGATTTGCTAATATTGATCTTTTCTTTTCCTAATCATGACAACTACTGGTAGCACTTTGAAGTGACACTTATCTTATGTATTCATCCTTAGCCTCCTCTACAACCCTTATCCAGTCAATTACTTGACTCAAGTTGTGAGGTTTTAATTCCTTTGGCAAAGTGCTTAATCCTAACTGATACATGTCACAAAACAAATCAATACATATAGAGTCATTTGGCCTGAGATCCTTAGGTATCTATAATAAGATGTCCACAAATATGGAAAACAAATCATAGGGTGATTCCCCTTGATACCTCTTCATTCTATATAAGCTCTCAGATGGGAATGCTTGATCAACTTTACCTTGCTCTAGTGAGGTTTTAGCTTGAGTCTTTGAATAAATCCCACAACGTGACAATGGGGAAATTGGTGTGATAGGATACTTATCCTCTTGGACCACACTTCCACCAATTGATCTATAAGTTGCTCTGGCATGAGAATGATTAGAATCATCAACCTTAGCTGCTGCAAATCCTTTCATCAATGAATACTTCAAATTATTTTCAATATCTATTGCTATTTGGTATGCTTGATGCAATGTGCTAGGCTCTTTGTCTCTTAAGAGGCAACTCATCCTTTTATCAAATGCACCCAGATACACTACTAAACACTTTGCATCATTTGGTCTTATGCTTGTAGGGATCTCTCTTACTACTTTTGAAAACCTTAGATTGAATGCAGGAACCAATTCCTCCTCTTCCTTCTCCATGCCCATGAATTTCTATCTAATTAAGATAGGATCAATCCTTTCTCCAATTTGTTCCATGAACATGACCTTGAATTCTTCCCATGAATGAATGGAGGATGCTGGTAGATAAGAGAACCAATCTCTTGCATCTTCCCTCAAAGATTGAACAAAAAGTTTTATGACAACATCTTCGAAGTTTACCTCATAATCTCCCATCATATCAACAAACTCTTTCATATGTTTGTTTGCTGATTAAGATTTGTCACCATTAAACTTTGGTATCCTGTCTCTAATATTTGGTGGAATAACATTTGGGTAACCACAAATGTTATCAAAGTTAATGGATTTGTACCTCTCGATACTGAAATTCCCTTGTTGTGACAAAGGCTAACCAATATGCACAATTGGATTTACATCCACACCAGAAGTTATAGCTTGACAATCCATCCTTACTTCTCTAGAGAGAACTAAAAACTTACTATGCAACTACACAATGTTATACCAATTCCTCTAGCAACTATGATCCTAAGCCTTTACAATGCATAATTTCTAGAAATTATACTTAAGATCTCACAATATTTGCATGCGTATGCATATAACTTACATTTTGAAATGCATGCTTAATTATCTCTAACATTCCCTCATCTAGTACTAATTTACTTAGTAGGGAATCATTTATGAAATGAGCATGGAAAATTTATCATAATTTTCTATGAGCATGATTATTTCTCCTTAAATTCTATGAGAATACTTGGAATTTTGCAGCAGTTGACTATCCTTTGCCTTTAAATATGTAGATCTAGACAATTTGATGTAAGCTTTATCAGGTCCTTTAGTTAGAGTCACCACCTCCTGTCATGGAGGAATTGAAATTCAAATTAGGTGAAGTTTCTTTAGAAATTGAATATGCTCTGGGTTGTCTTCCACAACGGAGTTGTTTCCAGGTCTTTCAAACTTTGTTGCAATCAAGTCTTCTACCAGGTTCAATAATTTGTCAATATCTAAACAAGATTTGACTCTACAATACAAGTATCTATGTTTGGAGAGTGGAGAATTCCCCAACAGAGTCGCCATTTTGTTGGTGTTTTTTCCAATACACCTTTAAAACTCTTTAAAGAGTAGCCAACTCCTATAATTAAGAATTCCCAAGAGGAATGGCCAACTTAACGAGTGAAAATTTTGAAGACTTTCACTCCTTCACTTCAGGCTCTGTGGGACCTAGGAGGATGTTCCTAATTGTGTTCCTTTTGGTTGATTCAATTTAGAACACATTAATTCATAGATCAGTTCCTATAAGGGGTAAATAACATGATTCACCAAAAGGTTGGCTAATCTTTAAACAAATATCCGTTAATTTACTAGGAACAAGGAAATACTTCTCATACATTCCTCTTGGTTGAATTTTTTTAAGTGATTTATGTTCTAATCCTAAATCCATGATCTAGTATACTATTATTATCCTTCAAATGAAAAATACCTTAAAAAATAGACTAGTGTCTTCATCGATTGGGCAATGGAGTCACACATCTTACAATCAATAATATAAAAATTCTTTAAATCTAATAATTTTAGACTATTCTCATAATGCCTTACATTATAAAAAATCATCGTTCCTAAAGCATTACTTCTTACCTTGAATCCTTTATAACTTCTCAAAAATTCATGACCCCATTAAAGCATTTAATTGATCCATTGAACCAAGGCAAAAACAGGGACATACATTCAAACAAAGTATTTGAAGATGAGTAGAATATTCTTGATATTTTATTCAAAATTTGCAAGATGATTCACAAAGGAGAGTAGATTCTTTATGCATAACATTTGTTTTGATATCATTAATTTCTATAAGACTATTTAAGATTTACATATGCATAACTTCAAGGCCAATACAATTCAACTATTCTATTCACTAGTATCCTTCCTAATTTCTACCCTTCTACGTATACTGGACCAAAACTTCTAAAAATTAAAACACCTTGCAAATGAGCCATAATATCCCTTTTATAATGCAAGGGAGCCAACAAGCTTCGGCTAAAAAATGCAAATTACATTTCAGAAAATTTCATTTCAACTCAAAATTTGGGTTGCATTTCAAAATTCCCCACATGTTGAAAATGGGGAAGAAAAATATTTAACCACCATAAAAAGGGAAATGTGAGGTGTCACCAAAAATCTCAGTAGCCGCCAAATAGGCCATCTATTCAACATCCACGTTGCCAAAAAATTGTGCAATTGGCATGAAAAACCCCAAAAAATAAGAATCACCCACAATGAATAGGGGCAGCCACCACCAACAATTTATCAAACAATATAAAAATTTGTAGAACCAACACACCAACTCACTTAACTAGAATAAACACGCCCGCTCCATGTTGTTACAAGAGATGGAGAAGAAACTTCTACTCCTTCCCCTTCTTTGTCTTTTCTAGGAACAAAACCATCATGTCCACTTAGAGTCTTGACAACCAATAGTGGAACTTATAATATCTCCACTCCATGGACCTTGGTTTGGTTGAGCGACATGAGATATTTCATATAACCAGAGTCAGTCTCTATAGCACTATATGATGGGCTATCAGTGACATCAATTCGTGCATTTTTTTTACCAAACGAACTGCCTTCGTACCTAAGTTGTCTGCAAGTCCTTGAAACAAACTGTGTAGGTTCCTTACCCTTCTCCATCTTCTTAGCAACAACTCCTTGATATTGTAGCCTCCTACTACATCTAGAGGGAACACTCATAGGCCTTTTAGTAGGGGCTTTCTCTTCTACAATCGAAGCATGTTCACTTGTCTCAAGCCCAAGATTGTCGTGAGGAAACCTTTATGTATTGAGCCTTGATGACCTCCTCACAGGTACCTCGGACTTGATTGATTTTCTCATTTTTGATGTGTGGTAATCTCTCGAGCTCACAATTGAGAACTCCTCACTTTGCACTAATTTAGAAGGATGCTAAATACTGAATGCGAGAATGACAATCACTTCATCCGTATTTATCAAGCAATTCAGGTGATGTTTTCTCAACAAAAAATGCTATCACATGCGTGTGTTGTTGATTTTGAATATTGGCCATTGATCTAGGAGTGAGATGGACAACTGAGCGGCCTAGATATGGTCAAATCGGGTTTGAAAACCCAAAACCATAGCTTGTCACCTTTCAGCCAATGAGAAAAATATGATTGGGTACCAAGTCACTCATCCCATGAGATCCACCTAGCTTTGCACTATGGTTGAGAACACTAGGTGCCACCATTTTGTGCACCTTGAAAGTTGTTAGGTAGACATTAATCATGTACCGTGAGGTGTGTGCGATGAATGATAGGGATTGACTCACAATCCATCATTACAACCATCAATTTCACTGCCATCGATTATTGAGAGCTAGTACAAGGGCTGAGCTCCATACGATAAGGCCACATGTCACCATCTCGTGGACCTCACATGCTTCAGGATGACTCTTCATTAACACCCACGTGGTGTGTGATGGGCAACCGAGATTCAATCTCTAGATCCGATAGTCCTTGTTCCTGCACACACTTAGTGTTAGTCATAAAAGGGGCCACAACTAGGCCAACGATGACAAGACCCTTAAGGGTGCTGACTTAAAAGTTTTTTTAAAACATTATTTTCCCAACTTAGGAAAAATTTGGCATGAGATAAAATGCATGATGTCTGATTGTCCTAATTTAAGGGGTAGGTAACCCTTGAACATTCTTGAAGGCTTAGGTTATGATATACATAACCACAACTAGTAAGAGAAGGTCACTGCAAAATTATAACGATGGAGGGTTTTGGAAGATTATGCTTGTGAAGTTAAGGCTTACAAACCAACAAAAATGGCCCAACCTAGGTTACAAATCATTGGAAATCATGATCCAAGTATTATTTCTTTAGAATCTTGAAAGATTTTAAAAACTCCATCACTCTAAAAGAAAAAAAAATGGGGAAGGTTTCTTTCCCTATTATATATTAATTTGCATAAATATTCTCTAAATTTGCTATAAATATTCAGGTTTCTCTTATAGGTTTTATAAATATTCATGTTTTTTTCTCTTATAGGTTTCACAATCCTTTGAGGTCAAGAACAAAGTCTAGGTAAGGGTTGAGCCAAATAGTTCCCTCTCTATAGATAGGTATGCAAATCTCTTTCCTAGATATTATTGATCATTTATAATACTGATGTAGCTTCTAGTTATAGTATTTGTCTTATTCGTTAAGATGTGATTAATGCTCCATTTATACCACAAAAAGGCTCTATTGTGCTTTATTAATGTCCTGCCTACATATGTGGATTTTGGAAAATTAAATTAGTGTGCACCATACCTGCCATCATGGATGATAGGTTGAATGATATTTGGAGAAAAGAGATGAGAAACTATTTCATTGAGTACAAGGAAATTCAAATTTATGATCACAATTATGGTCACTTTATTTTATGTGCAATACTTGTGTTGTTACATTGCATTGCAGTGTAAGGACACTACAATTTTTCTCTAGTCTTGAGGTAAATATATATCCATCTACATGCTATTTTCATGATTTTGAAATCATACCAGTTATCTAAATCTATTTGTATGAAATTGTAGGTTACCTCTCAAAAGGATCAAGAATAGTATTGGTACAACAAGGAAAGGCCATATGTATACTTTACAATAGAGCAATTTTCTTAGAGATTCAAGCAATTTCATCTTGGGCATGGGTTGTCAAAAGAATAGTTGAAACCTTATGATAAGTCCAAAAGCCACAAGGTTGCTCTATCTTTAAAAAATACTCATATAGGAAATGGGAGTTGTTCAATAATTGTTTTGACCGAGAATTGCTACTTATGAAGCAAAACTCATTTCATTATGTGCATTGCAACTCAAATTTTCTGTCTTGTGACTGGAAATAAAAATTGTAATACTCTATTTCTAAGTTGTAACTAGAACACATTTCTTTTATTAATAAAGTTCACCAATTTTTCCTTCTCAATGGTTGTCTTATTGTGTTCAATTGATGATTCATGATGTGTATTTATGTGTTTTATGCTTAAATCCTCGAATATGACTAAATATACTACCAGTTGACAGAAGTCAGTGAATAAATATGACTAAAAATATATGACTAAATATACTACCAGTTGACAAAAATCAATGAATACAAAAATTAGTGAATAAATACATGACTAAATATATGACCAAATTGATCAAATGACTAAATATACTACCAGTTGATAGAAATAAGTGAATATAGAAATTAGTGAATAAATATGACTAAATATATGACCAAATTGATCAAATGACTAAATAAATAATCGACAATAAACTACTAATGGTCACGTGACCAAGCTCAGTGAATAATATGACTAAATATATGACTAAATTAATGACTAAATATACTACCAAATTGATAAATTAAAACAACCAATAAATGACTAAAATTGGTTGTCATAAATTTGGTCACATTATAAATGACTTGCAATAAAATACTAATGGTCACGTGACCAAGTTTAGTCATTTATAAGTAGTTTTTAGTAGTTTTTTTAGTCATATATTGTTGTTTCTGTACTAGTGGAGGGTTGCTTACCTCTCTCCCCCTTAGAATTCTTAGGGGCATTAGGGACCAAGAAAGTCTTAGCATATTCCATAATTAACAAAATGAGACCTTTGTGCAAGACAAGGCTCTTAGAGCTCTTCCTATCCCCATTTATGCCATTTTCTAAAGACAACAATAGATAATAGGGGAAAGAAATAACACGATTGTGTCTAAAGTGATTTAACAAAATTAAGTGATACCCAAATAAATCCAACAATGTGTCATCAAGAGAGAAATAGCTCATCAATGTCTCAATTGTATCCACCTAAATGGTTTTAATGGAGATACTTCCATACCCACCACACACAACCTTGACCAATTTCTTGTATTATTTATCTTTGAAAAAGATCTTCATAGAAAAATTAGAATATTTTCTGTCTCTAAATTTTTTCCTTCCATTAGTAGGTAGACTTGTAATCATGCCAATGAACTCCTCAGTAATCTAAAATTCCAAACCATACACCTTAAGCACCCAATCCTTCCAAATGACCACAAAGACATTAGAAATCTGGGAATCAAACCCATGCAACTTCTCAATATTAGGGGTGACCCCTCTATCCTTGAGGATTTTCCAAACCCTCTCATTATTCTTGATAGCTTCGTACAAAACTAGTTCAACCCTGCATCTATCTCCCCTCAAACTCATAGAAAACCAACACAAAGAAGAACAATGGAGAACTTTCCAAAAGATAATGAACACAAGCCACCACAAAAGCTACAAAAGAGAACCCAAATTACCACCCAAAATTTGTGTGGAACTAATTTTTAAAAGACTAGTCATAATAATATTTAAATGCTAGGAAGATTCAAAAATTTCAATGTCCTTAGCAATCATTCCAAGGACATGAAGGGGAAACCTTTAGTTTTAATCATTATATTCACTTCCCCCCTAAATAAAAACCAACCAATCAAACACCCCCTTGCAATATTTGTATTTCATGATTCAAGATATTAAGAGCTTCAAAGGGGGGTCGTTAAGACCCCATTCCCTAGGCAAAGGTATCACCCTAATATTGCCAAAACAATCAGCCAACATATTTCCTTCTTGAAAAATATGAGAAATATGACAAGAATCAAAAGAGTTAATAATAAAGATGGAGTCTCTAACAATGCTCTCAATCGACCAACTAGGGGTTTGGTTGTCCTTTGGGAAATTGATAATGTTCAAAGAGTCTCCCTCTAATTAGACCTTCTTAAACCCTTCAGATTGAGTTAGTTTGAGTCCATGATAGATAACATAATTAATCATATAGTTATTCAAAAGCATTATCTCCATTTTATTTACAAATTCTTTAATCATATAGTTATTTAAATATATAGGTATTTAATTAAAAATATTTTGTTTATTATAATTAAATGAAAAAAACAATGTAACAAAGTAATGTTAAGTATTTTTGATTGTACATTTTATTTGTTTTGTTTATTTTTTATTTCATATGTTTGTTGTTTAATAGTTTTTTTAATACAACAATATATTCAATAAAAAATTATAAATAATATTTGTATACTAGGAATTAACGAAATAATTTCAAAAAATCATACAAAGATTACTTGTTTTAGTTAAAAAAAACATGCTTTATAGGGAAATGTCACTCATTATAAAATGTAGAAATACAATGAAAGTTATTCCAAAAACTAACTAAAAATGGAAAACTGATATTTAAAAAATCAAAGAAAATTATTAATTAGATTAAAAAACAAAACATGAGGAATTATTAATTTACGTTGTCTTTAAATTCTACATAATTTATTTGATATAATTGATAAAATGTGCTAAATGTCAATTTTGTTGGTCTAAATATGCCAAAAATTGAAACTCAATATTTATGTTTTCACCTTGTTATGTAAATTATGAAAATTTCATGTGACAAAATTAAGTATATTCATGCATGCTCAATTTATCTCTCATATTGCTGAAACCATAAATTTTACATACAAATTCAAAATAAATATTTTAAAGATGTTTTTCTTTATAAAAAATCAACATAAAAAATATTTGACTTTTGATACCACTAATGTACCATTTGTCCTAACTATGACCAACCACTCCAAACAATTATTGAACCTAGTCACGATGATGATGACGAGATAGAACAACCATATACAAGTTAATTGTATTTTTTGTTGATGCAATTTTAAAATATAAAACCCATGAAAGACATGAAAGACGCTCTAAAGGTGGTCACATTTACAACCCACCCTATATATGTATTGTCTATTAATTTTTGAAAATTAGAATACAATACATTGTTCATTTCCAATTAATAAATAAATACAGTCAAATGTACATTCTACTGACTAGATGGACGTTGTCCCTACATGTATATGTTCTTATCCATAGGTATGACTAAAATAAAAGACAAAAGTTAAAGAGAATGTAAAACCATTTAAAATTCAAACATTTGTGTTGATAATTAACCATTAAAATAGTAATTTTTTAAAATATATGATTTATTTACGATAAAAGAAGTAATAGACCACCATGGAAGTTGACAGATGAAGAAAAAATAGAAACAAGAAAATGGTGACAGAAAGAAAGCATAAAAGACTGAAAACTAAAACCTACTTTATCGGCGGCGACGCCTTCGCACTGATTTCTCGCGAGATACAATTTATGAAGGATTGCAAGAGAAATGGAAAGCTACTTGTAAAATGTATCCGGACAAAACATTATTCATTTCCCTATCAGACTGGCCTCCACTTTTTTCGCTTAGGGTCTGCACTGACTGCTTGCTTTAATGTAATATAAAATCCAGGCAAATGATGATGTAGTAATACCGCACTTAGATAATTCGCTTTTACATCTCTACGAAGGAGTACATTGAATACCATTTGGAGGACCTCTCAAAGTACATTGAATATTATTTGGAGGACCTTTCTTTATCTGAAGAATAGTCCAAGAGACCTTGTCACATTCAACAATAGTATTTGGACCCAAAGGAGGAGGCACACCAATCTCTATCTTCTTTCTCTTTGAGCTTTCAGCTATTCTGATGATGGATCACAGAGTGTGATCCGAAATGTTGATGCAAAAATTCTTACACAATCAAATCCAAAAATCATCTAGCAATAGCTTGTAGGAGAATCAAGGATATAATTTGTTTGTGAATTAAAATAATAGGATTAATTAAGGATAGTAAATCGAGAGTCAATAGGTTAAGCCCAAAAATCAACATCCCCAACAACACAAGCTCATTCATCCCAAGAACAGATCCATCTAACTTATGAGAAACTTCATCAAGAAGAGAATTAGAGTCACTATAGAATATGAGAGGATGTGGGAGAATCTTTTCCCACCAAGAAGATATATTTGCCTCATTATGCTTGGAACAAAAACACTCAAAAAGCTAGGTTTCAAATATAGAAGTAGCAACATCAAAAAGGAAAACCTCATAGTTCGAAGGATGGACCTAGGGATGCTCTTTCACCTAAATATTGATATCTACTTAAAGGGTGTTGGCATGCACGTTTTTCATCCTACGTGTTATTAAGTCCAACTTTGCATTTATTTTCATTCGTGCATTAATGCTTGGCGGCTCCTTCTTTTCACGTCACCTGCTCTACCGACCATCTCTGCTACACATTGATGTTTTGGACGGCTCCTTGCAAGTCACCGCTCTATTTAACAGGGCTTTTGTAAATGTAAAATCTCATTCACATCAATGGTGAAATAGCTTTATTTTGGTCGCTTCTCATTCTTTGGTTGATTTGGCTTGCAGCACAGGCTCCTGGGTGCATCAACATGGTATCAGAGCTACTGTGACTGAAGCCCTTTCTGCCCACTGAGTTTTCACTGGGTTTGAGATCCATATTCCTTCCTGCGTGGACAATTGTTCAAGTGATTATTTTGCCACTTTTCATTTTGTCCTCCAAGGCGGCTCACCTGTTGATCGAGTGGGTTCTCTTCCATTTCCAGATCCATAACAATTTTGGAGATCACTGTTGGAGAATTCCCTTCTTGTTCCTGTCTGGCCATTCTTCACTAATAGGCTCTTTGCATTATGAACCAAGTTGTTCATAACAGCCAAATTTTGCATCAAATCGAGTGGCAGAAAGGATACCTGGTGCGAGACATTGGAGTCTCATTCGAACTGTGTGCAGCTTGCTGCTTGGAGGCTATGCAATTCACTTGGAGGTAGCAATTATACTTGTGAATGCCTTTATCTTCTTGCATAGGTGGCAGTTCTTGCATGTGGTGGCTTTCTGGGAGGCGGTGAAGTCAAGAAGGAAGATCTATACTCCTCTGTGGGTGTTCTTCTTTTGAAGAAGTTTCGAATTTGGGCTTCTACCTCTTGCCAAAGGACTCATCTCCTGCAACATGTGCAGTCTCCTTGACTCTGCATTTTTTCTTCACTTTCTACCATGATAACTAACTTTAGTCTCTTTCCTAAAGTTTCCAAAGCCTTTTTTGGCGTTAGGAGTTCCTATGGGCCCATCTACCTTCTCTATATAGGAGTGCTTTAGTCCCACACTGGGTAGGTTGATGTTCACCTAAGGCTTTAAATAGCCCATTGTCCTATCACTCTGTCATCGAGCTACCTGGTGTGTTTTGTTCTTGCTTTATTCCTGCGAGTCTTAGCACTTCCTCGAGTTGTGTGTGGCTCGTTCTCTTTGGTGAGGTGGCACTTCCATCTTTGGTGACTTGATAATACCTCAACTATGTTTGGCCTGTTTCCTTGGTGCCTTGGCACTTCCTTACTGGAGCTTAGCACGACTTGCAAGGGTTTCGAAGCACTTAGTGATCATATGGCCTTGGTGCCTTGGCACTTCCTTATTGGAGCTTAGCATGACTTGCAAGGGTGCCGAAGCACTTGGTGATCATATGGTGTGACCGAGAGCTTCAAAAGTGCCTAAAATAGGCATTTTTTTCAAATTTGCACAACTATTGCAAACAGAGTCTATTTTCAACAAATGAGCAACTTTTGGAAAGCTGCTTCAACGATCTTCACTATGGATGAGGTGTTTTTCTAAAAATTCTATCATTTTATTCCTTTTTTACTAGCTTGAAGTTGCAAGTTGTTATTATTGTATCTCTTGGAAAATTTGGTGTTTGAGAATTGTAAAATCAATTTGTATCTATTCTTTGGGAAGGGGGGGAGGTGTATCATGTATCTTGCTTTTTAGTCCTTTGTGTCCCCTTGTATATCATGTCGGACCCTAGGATTGAATTGCTCACTCCGCACAACTATCACACATGGAAGCTCAAAATGTCACAATTGTTGCAATCTCGGGGTCTATGGCAATTGTTGGATGCTGACCAACCTGAATTCACAAAAACATTTGAGCTATTTGTTCATAAAAACAAAATGGATGAGGCTAAAGGACTCATAGGTCTTCATGTGTCTGATAATTTGTTGTTTCATATTGTTGAGTGTAAAACACCTAAAGAGGTGTGGGATAAGCTTGCAGAGTTGTATGGTAAGGTCAATCAGTTTAGGATATTGCAACTTGAAGCAGATCTCACTTCTCTCTCTCCCGAATCTTTTCCTTCCATTCAAGATTTCCTTGCACAATTCAAGTTGATTTTGTCTCAATTAAAAGGATGTGGTCATGCCAAAGAAGATAAGGAGTGTATTTTTTGGATCATGTCTAAGCTTAGAGGTCCCTTTCAAGTGTTTGCCTCTACTTTCTATTCTACTATGGATGCTATGGGGGATGATCATAAGATGCCTACTTTTGAGGAGTTTTGTGATCGATTGACTAGGGAGCAGGCCAAGTTGATTCAGATGGATGCTCTTCCTAAGAGTCATGCTTTAATGGCTCAATCTTCCAAGGGCAAGGGTAAGAATAAGAAGAAGCCCAAGATAGATTCGTCTTCAGGTGGCGAGTCTCCCTCCAAGCCTAAGGTGAAGACTGATCAGAAGCATAATCCTTCACCACCTCCTCCTTCTAACTCCATCGAGTCAACTTCCAAGTCTAAGAAGAAGAAGGAGAACTGTTCGTTCTGTGGAAAATCTGGGCATAATGATGCACATTGTTTTGCAAGGCTAGCAGCATTAGAGGAAGCTATGAGGAAGCATAATCTTGCCATGCCTAAGTCTTCTTCTTCGGGAAAAGGGCAAGCCCTCTCAGCTACAGCTTTTCCTCTACCAGTTCTAGTTGGATTCTTGATTCTGGTGCTTCTCATCACATGACTCATACTGAGGCTCTTCTTGATTCTCTTTCTGATAGTCTTACTTCACATATTGCTGTTGGGAACTCTTCTCAAATTCCAGTTTTGGGAACAGGCTCAGTTCATATGCAAGATGGTAGCATTGATGATGTTCTTCTTGTTCCTGATATTTCCCAGAATCTGCTTTCTGTCTATCAAATTTGTAATCATGGTGATGGAAGGCTTGTTGAGTTCTCTCCTACTGATGTGACTATTCGAGAGATGCAGGATCCTGAGAAGGTCATTGCTACAGGAACAGTTGACCGTGCGGCCCGTTTGTATAGGTTTGATGGATTTGAGTCTTCATCAGGATCATCCCTTATTGCTCATGCAGATTCTACAAGCAAGCTTTGGCACGAACGGTTTGGGCACCTGAATTACAAATATCTTCAGCAGATGAGCACACAAAATTTGGTAATTGGTCTACCTCAGATCTCTTGTTCAGATGGAGTTTGTCAAGGTTGTGTGCTTGGCAAGCATCATAGGGATCCTTTTCCTAAGGGTATGGCCACATGTGCTTCGACACCCACCCCTTGAGTTGGTGCATAGTGACCTCATGTCATTCCCCACTCCTTCTTTTTCAGGGGCCAAGTATGTGCTCACCTTCATTTATGATTTTTCTAGGTGCACTTGGGTGTACTTTTTGAAGTACAAGGATGAGGTTCTTTGACATTTCATGACCTTCCTTGCATTTGTGGAGAAGCATTCAAGACATTCCCTTAAGAAGATTCACACAGATAATGGGGGGGGTATGTCAATTAGACGTTTCAAGAATTTTGTTGTACTAAGGGTATTCTTCATCAGTACATAGTGCCCTACACTCCTCAACAAAATGGTGTAGC
>VDFB02280845.1:0-14187 GCA_007258455.2 Sequoia sempervirens | reverse complement strand
CGAGCTACCTGGTGTGTTTTGTTCTTGCTTTATTCCTGCGAGTCTTAGCACTTCCTCGAGCTGTGTGTGGCTCGTTCTCTTTGGTGAGGTGGCACTTCCATCTTTGGTGACTTGATAATACCTCAACTGTGTTTGGCCTATTTCCTTGGTGCCTTGGCACTTCCTTACTGGAGCTTAGCACGACTTGCGAGGGTTTCGAAGCACTTAGTGATCATATGGCCTTGGTGCCTTGGCACTTCCTTATTGGAGCTTAGCATGACTTGCAAGGGTGCCGAAGCACTTGGTGATCATATGGTGTGACCGAGAGCTTCAAAAGTGCCTAAAATAGGCATTTTTTTCAAATTTGCACAACTATTGCAAACAGAGTCTATTTTCAACAAATGAGCAACTTTTGGAAAGCTGCTTCAACGATCTTCACTATGGATGAGGTGTTTTTCTAAAAATTCTATCATTTTATGCCTTTTTTACTAGCTTGAAGTTGCAAGTTGTTATTATTGTATCTCTTGGAAAATTTGGTGTTTGAGAATTGTAAAATCAATTTGTATCTATTCTTTGGGAAGGGGGGGAGGTGTATCATGTATCTTGCTTTTTAGTCCTTTGTGTCCCCTTGTATATCATGTCGGACCCTAGGATTGAATTGCTCACTCCGCACAACTATCACACATGGAAGCTCAAAATGTCACAATTGTTGCAATCTCGGGGTCTATGGCAATTGTTGGATGCTGACCAACCTGAATTCACAAAAACATTTGAGCTATTTGTTCATAAAAACAAAATGGATGAGGCTAAAGGACTCATAGGTCTTCATGTGTCTGATAATTTGTTGTTTCATATTGTTGAGTGTAAAACACCTAAAGAGGTGTGGGATAAGCTTGCAGAGTTGTATGGTAAGGTCAATCAGTTTAGGATATTGCAACTTGAAGCAGATCTCACTTCTCTCTCTCCCGAATCTTTTCCTTCCATTCAAGATTTCCTTGCACAGTTCAAGTTGATTTTGTCTCAATTAAAAGGATGTGGTCATGCCAAAGAAGATAAGGAGTGTATTTTTTTGATCCTATCTAAGCTTAGAGGTCCCTTTCAAGTGTTTTCCTCTACTTTCTATTCTACTATGGATGCCATGGGGGATGATCATAAGATGCCTACTTTTGAGGAGTTTTGTGATCAATTGACTAGGGAGCAGGCCAAGTTGATTCAGATGGATGCTCTTCCTAAGAGTCATGCTTTAATGGCTCAATCTTCCAAGGGCAAGGGTAAGAATAAGAAGAAGCCCAAGATAGATTCGTCTTCAGGTGGTGAGTCTCCCTCCAAGCCTAAGGTGAAGACTGATCAGAAGAATAATCTTTCACCTCCTCCTCCTTCTAACTCGGGTGAGTCATCTTCCAAGTCTAAGAAGAAGAAGGAGAACTGTTCGTTCTGTGGAAAATATGGGCATAATGATGCACATTGTTTTGCAAGGCTAGCAGCATTAGAGGAAGCTATGAGGAAGCATAATCTTGCCATGCCTAAGTCTTCTTCTTCGGGAAAAGGGCAAGCCCTCTCAGCTACAGCTTTGTCCTCTACCAGTTCTAGTTGGATTCTTGATTCTGGTGCTTCTCATCACATGACTCATACTGAGGCTCTTCTTGATTCTCTTTCTGATAGTCTTACTTCACATATTGATGTTGGGAACTCTTCTCAAATTCTAGTTTTAGGAACAGGCTCAGTTCATATGCAATATGGTAGCATTGATGATGTTCTTCTTGTTCCTGATATTTCCCAGAATCTGCTTTCTGTCTATCAAATTTGTAATCATGGTGATGGAAGGCTTGTTGAGTTCTCTCCTACTGATGTGACTATTCGAGAGATGCAGGATCCTGAGAAGGTCATTGCTACAGGAACAGTTGACCGTGCGGCCCATTTGTATAGGTTTGATGGATTTGAGTCTTCATCAGGATCATCCCTTATTGCTCATGCAGATTCTACAAGCAAGCTTTGGCACGAACGGTTTGGGCACCTGAATTACAGATATCTTCAACAGATGAGCACACAAAATTTGGTAATTGGTCTACCTCAGATCTCTTGTTTAGATGGAGTTTGTCAAGGTTGTGTGCTTGGCAAGCATCATAGGGATCCTTTTCCTAAGGGTATGGCCACACGTGCTTCAGCACCCCTTGAGTTGGTGCATAGTGACCTCATGTCATTCCCCACTCCTTCTTTTTCAGGGGCCAAGTATGTGCTCACCTTCATTGATGATTTTTCTAGGCGCACTTGGGTGTATTTTTTGAAGTACAAGGATGAGGTTCTTCGACATTTCATGACCTTCCTTGCATTTGTGGAGAAGCAGTTAGGGCATTCCCTTCAGAAGATTCACATAGATAATGGGGGGGAGTATGTCAATCAGGTGTTTCAAGAATTTTGTAGTACTAAGGGTATTCTTCATCAACACACAGTGCCATACACTCCTCAACATAATGGTGTAGCCGAGCGGAAGAATAGAACTTTATGGGAGATGGCCAATTGTATGCTACAATCTAGATCCATGGCTCCCGCATTTTGGGCAGAGGCTGTCAATTGTGCCAACTACATTCAGAATCGTATGCCCCATAAGGCAGTGCAGAATATGACTCCCGAGGAGGCTTGGTCTCATGTCAAGCCCAAGGTTTCCTACTTTCGAGTATTTGGGAGTGATGCATGGGCATTCATTCCAGATGGTAGGCGCAAGGCAATGGAGAAGAAAAGTCAACGGTTCATTTTTGTTGGCTATTGTGAGGATGTGAAGGGTTATCGGTTGTTTGATCCTGTCACTCGAGAGGTTCATTTTCGTCGTGATGTTCAATTTGATGAGTCTTTCACTTCGAAGGATTCTCCATCACAAGCCTCTCCCTCTCTTCTTCCTAGTTCTTCTTCAGAGGATGTTGTGCTTCTAGATGATAATGATGATGCTTGTAATGATGTTGTTCCTGATGATGGTATCGATCTTGTTGTCGATATTACTCCATCTTCTCCTTCTCCTCCACCTGCACCCCGTCGACCTTTATGGGCTCGTACACTTCTTGAGGATGCTGGTTCCCTTGTAGGTGATCCCATAGCTACACGTTCCACTCGTTCCCGCACTTCAGGTAGCAGTCTTTTGAGTCATGCAGTTTCTACTGATCCTCAGAAGTTTTCAGATGCTTCGGGTGTTCTGGAATGGGATAGTGCTATGATAGAGGAGTATTCTTCTTTAATGAAGAATCATACTTGGGATTTGGTTCCTCTTCCTAAAGGAAGAAAGTTGGTTTGATGCAAGTGGTTGTATCGTACCAAGTTTGCATCTGATGGTTCTATTGATAAGTATAAGGCTCGTCTAGTGGCCAAGGGCTTTTCTCAGGTTGAGGGTATTGACTATTCCGAGACCTTTGCTCCTGTCGCAAAGATGGATTCCATACGCCTTGTGCTTTCTATTGCTGCATCTAAGGGTTGGTCAGTGTATCAGATGGATGTGAAGAGTGCTTTCTTGCATGGTGATCTTCATGAGGAGATCTATATGGAGCAGCCACCTGGCTTTGTGCAAGACCCTTCACTTGTTTGCAGGCTCTGACGTTCATTGTATGGTCTCAAACAGGCTCCTAGAGCTTGGTATGAGAAGATGGATAGTTTCTTGCTTGTTTCTGGATTCATTCGATGTCACTCCGATCCTACAGTTTACATTCAACGACATGGGGGGGATCTTCTCATTCTTGTTCTTTATGTGGATGACTTGATTCTCACGGGGAGTTCTAGTGCCATGATTGAGGATACTAAGCATGCTTTGATGGAGCATTTTGATATGACAGATCTTGGTTTGTTGCATTACTTCCTTGGTCTTCAAATCCATCAATCTTCTACTGGTATTTCTATCTTCCAGCAAAAGTATGCTCTTGATTTGCTTCAGAGGTTTGGGATGGCTGACTGCAAGCCAGCCCCTACTCCTTTTCAGTCAGGTGTCGTATTGTCCACTAGTTGCACTACCGCATCTGTTGATGCTACTTTGTATCGGCAACTGGTCGGCAGCCTTTTGTACTTAACACATAGTCGTCCTGATATTTCCTTTGCAGTTTGTCTTGTCTCCCGTTTCTCTCAAGATCCTCATGAGAGTCATTGGAAGGCAGCCAAGCGTATCTTACGGTACCTTCAGGGCACTACACATTTTGGCATTCACTATACATCTGGTGCTACTGACATTGTGGGCTTCACTGACTCAGATTGGGCCAGTGATGTTGATGATCGAAAGTCTACTTCTGGCTTTATATTCTGTCTTGGTTCTGGTCCGGTTGCTTGGTCTTGCAAGAAGCAAACTACAATTGCCTTATCATCAACCGAGGCTGAGTATCGAGGAGCTGTCTTGGCTAGCCAAGAGGTTCTTTAGCTTCGACAGTTGATGGCCGAGTTTGGCTTTCCTATTGATCATCCCACTATTCTTTGGTGTGATAACCAGAGTGCTATACATATTTCTCACAACCTAGTGGAGCATCAATGCACCAAGCATATTGAGATCCACATGCACTTCATTCGGCAGCTCATTCAGGATGGTGTTCTTGTTTTGGATTATTTGCCTACGGAGTTGCAGGTTGCAGACATCTTCACTAAACCTTTGGCATCTCCTCGTTATCTTCAGTTGTGATCGATGTTAGGGGTGAAGGAAGTTGTCCTTCGGGGGTCTTAAGGAGTCCTCCTTCCTTTCACTTTTGTTCTCTCTTTTGGAGAGGAATTTTCTCCCACAGGGTTTTTCTCCTTTTCTCCGGTTATGAGAGATTTGTAGTTCATTGCATTGTACTTGTACATAGGTACCTAACAAGGCTTTATTGTCAGGACCTATAATGCATCTCATATTGCATATTGCATTTTCTTTTTCTCCCTAAGTTGCACTTAAGGGGGGGTGTTGGCATGCACATTTTTTTAACCTGCATATTATTAAGTCCAACTCTTCATTTATTTCTTTTTCGGCGCATTATTGTGTTTGGTCGTCTCCTTCCTTTATTCTTCACCTGCTCCGCCAACCTTCTCTACTGCGCATTACCATTGTGGACGGCTCATTGTCTGTCTCTTGCTCTATTTAACAGGGCTTTGTTTATTGTAAATTTATTCTTGATCAATGCAAATGATCGACTGGTGAAATAGCAACTTCTTAGGTTGCTTCTCTACATTGTGAAGGTTTTAGGTTGTTGTTCTGGGAACGCCAATATTAATATAGCTTACACACATACTCAACAAACCAATTGAGATCAAATTGCATTTAATATGCTCATATTGTCAAAAACAACATTCTACTACAAACTTTCAAACATTAAAGTCAATAAAAATAGTGTACTTAAATTTAAGTAGTCACACTATTGCAATCTAAAGTGTAGGGGAGTAGTCATATTTGGTCCTACTTTCTTGAAAAATGCCACAATATCTCCTTTTGTTACTACTTTATATATTTGTGGATGCTCTTGGTCAATCGTCTCTTTTGGACATCAGATTTCAAATTCATCTGGAAAATCAAAAAAGTAAGCCATTGACAACCTTTTTTTTTTTGACCTTCCATATACAACACGCTTATATACAACACGATGCTAAGCGCTACGATATCTCCCATTACTCCACATCTGCAACAATTTATACCAAACATGATGTCACTTTAAAAATAATAACCTATTCATTCTCAAACCATACTATTGTACAATACAATTAAATTGAATCTTCAATTACACTAATATATAGATTTTGTCATCTATATTTAATATATATCTTTTTACTATCTCACTAATTATTATAAAAAAATTAGCATATTCATTTTTAAAACATACTATTGTATAATCTAATTAAATTGAATCTTCAATTACACTAATATAAATCTATATATATCATGTTATTGGCAATACGTTATTGTGTAACGAATTTGTGCACCAATTATTTGTGTTCAAAATGGCCATCATATGGCTGATTTGAAGTTTTCTTTTAAGAGGGCCACCTGGGATTTTACCAAAAATTTGTTAAAGAGAGCATGTAATTGAGTTTAAAAGATGAGGCATTTGCAAAAATCTACCTGTAAAATGTCACCGACGTTAATAACAAAAGATCCAGCCAAAGGCTTACTATTCATCCATTTGCCTTGCTTAGTTCGAATCTGGAGACCTCCAACATCATCTTGGTACAATACTGTGAAGAACGTCAAGTCTGTGTGAGCTTTGGAGATCATCTCCTTGTCGGTGCACTTGTCATAGTAATTCATCTGAACATTTCCAAAGGATTTCTCAAACAGTTCTGATGCACACTGACTGGATATGTCCACACCCAGACTCCAAACAAGAAGCTTGAGAATCCTATGACAAAGCTCCTTATTTGAGCTCCGTATGCATTCAACTCCTCGCTGCATGAACATTAGAGATGGTATAAAAATACTAGCACTGAATTTTTCAAAACAGAAGAATCTGCAAACAATATTATTACCAGAATTCAGGGTTTCCTTGTGGCCATAGTTTGGCACAGAATGTTTCAATGAGTTGGGCAGCAGGTGATCCCATGGAAAGCTCATGCTTTCAGGTATGGAGCCTTTTGCAACATCATCTACTACAGATGGGGTATACCCAATGTTGAAAATGGGGGAAATAGCTCTGTTCTTGACTTCAGAAGGCAGTGCAAACATGTCTCTAATCCTGTCCTCCACTGCTTGAATGAGAGTTGGATTAACTCCATGGTTGATCACTCGGAAGAAGCCCAACTCCTGGAAAGCCTGCCTGAGTTCGTTAAACTCGTGGCTTTGTAGCTGGTTTTGATCAACATTTTGTGAGCGAAAGAGAGAGAGATCGATAACTGGAAGATCAGTCCCATTCAGTGCCTCCATGACTGCTCGATCTATGCGTAGAAAGATTTTATTGAAGGTTGAATGCTCAAGCAGTACTCAGTTTGTGTTTATATAAGAAAATTTCGCATCATTCAGACGTCAAGAATTTCTATGGACAAGTTAACATCATCTAGAAGTGAAGTTTTCTATAGAGGAAACAAAAGTCACCGAAACATCAGATTTGACGTCGCCTTCATAAGAAAGACAACTGAATAGTTTGAGATCTTCCATAAACAGGAATATCAGTCGCCTTCTTAAGGATAGTTGTGAGGTGCAGATTCATTCCAAGGAGTTTTGAGTGCATTCCAGAGAGCTTGGAGTACATGTACGCCGTCCCATAAAAAAGGACTGGCAGGAAATTTGAGCCTCTCTGCATCTATTGCAGTGACGGCTAAGGTGGAGTAGTTGTGTTCGGCCACTATTTAATTAATTATAAAAATACATTCAAATGTGTATTCTAATCTTTAAATAAGGAGCAGTTGTGTTGGGCCATTTTTAAATTAATTATAAAAATGTAGTCAAATGCGTATTTTGATTTTTAGATAGATAATTATGTCCTCATTTGTCTTTATTGTTCCATCAATTTCAACATGTTTGTTGAACATTATTTTTATTGATTAAAATTTATTTTTCAATGATATTTAAAAAATAGTTAAATCTATTAGAAGTAAATTTGTTGTGTTTCACTTTATCTTTGTGGATTGCATATTACCCTAGCCATTCATTGCATGCAATTTTTTTGAGTGATAGTGACAATCCAACCAATGAACATCTAGAATTAAAAACTTGACAAACAATTTTATATAGTCTATTTTTAATTGTCTATTTCTAAAATTGTTAAAATATTCTTTATCTTTCTTTTTATTGGTTCATGTTGTCAACAGTCATTGCAAAAATTAGAATTTTTTTTTTTTCTAAATTATGTGCAATGCAATGCATTTAATTCATGAATCAAATTTCAAACCTATTAATAACTTGAATGACTTGAGCACTATTACATACATCATCATATAATTACATTGTTGACTTACAAGTATTATTTTACATATTTTATTTAATAATTGGTAAGATTTTCAAACTTATTAAATAAATGTGAGTACAATCAATGCATATTTTATATTTGTTTATCAAGTGTGTATTAAATATCACAATAAAATTTATCTATCTATAATAAATATCAAAAAAAAAATTTATGTATCTACAATTAATATTTCAATAAAATCTATTTTAAAAAATATACATGTAATAATATAATTTAGCAAGGCAAAAATTACATAAATATCACATTATCAAAAGGATAAGAATAAATATATATATGGAATTATTATAATAATATATTTGTATAATTACATATTTTTTATTTTTGGAATATTAATTAACTATAATAATAACATTATACAACAACAAACAATTATATTACACCCTTACTTACTTCTATTAACTAAATGTTTAAAACAACAAAACACACCCATATGAATTTTATTTTTTATTTATGCAACATTAATCAACTATAATAATAACATTATGCAACAACAAACAATCACATTACACCCCTAGCTGCTTCTATTAACTAAATGTTTAAAACAACAAGTACACCCCTCTGATGGGTGGGAGCCGACACAAATGTGTCTCTTGTTACAATTTGTCTCTATTCATCCTCAGGGTTTTAGCATGTGCATTAAACCAATTCATGGCACCTTCAATTTATATACTATATTTAAATATTGTATTAATTATTTCATATACTATATTGAAACATTGTAATAATTATTTAACTATCCTATTTTTATTAATCAAAATTTATATTTTAATGATATTTATAAATTTATGATGTATAATTTTTCATTTTATATATAATAAAATGTAAACATTAGACCCATCTTGAATATCCCACCTTCTACATGGGACATTACCAATCCTTTGAATTCATGTTTTTATTTTCCATTTTTAAATAGAATAATAGATTAAAAATTTAAGATACTCAAGTATTGTTGAGAAAAATATATATTTAAAAAATATTTGTAAAATAATTTATATCAATAAAATATATATAAAAATGATGGGTTGAAAAAGAAATTGATATTAAATTGTAAAATTTATATTAGATAATATTAAATTAGTTTTTATAAATTTAAGTAAAAAAATAATAATTTCAAAATATTAAATATTTTATGTTTTTAAAATAAATTTTGTTATTGATATTAAGTTTTTAAACATAGACTAAATTATCATTCTTATTCACATTTAAAATGTTTATATCAAGTTTTATCTTTCATCATGTTCTTATAATAATCTAAAAGATGTAGAAAGATATCAAGGCACCCATCTAACTTATGTGACAAATTACTTGACAAGTACATTGAATAATGAGTTGGGCATTCTATCAAGCTACTTGAAATTTTGACTCACAACACTTAAAGTGTTATGTTAGGTTTACTACAAACTATTTAATACATAAAGGTTCTTATAAAAATGTGATAAGAATTGGTTTCATGTAATATTATTCTTCTTACATCTTTGGACACATTTATAGTGACAAGGTTTTACCATTTTCTAAATAAAGTTCCCATAGGCTTCTATTCGTCCATCTTAAAATTCTTGGGGATATTCTCAAAGTGATTTTTCAAATAAAGATGAATTCATTTCTTCTATGTGTCTCTTATAATTTGAAAATATAAGTGATAATATGAATCTTACCATAGCTATTCATCTCAAATTTAGTGACTAATTCATATTTTAAAAATATAGTAATTTTAGGTCATTTCTCATAGCAATAACATCATTTCTCATTTCATACTATTGGAGAAGCTTTATGAATTATTTGTGCTTGAAATTTTGATTTACAACACTTAAAGTGTTATGTTAGGTCTATTACAAAATATTGCATACATAAAGGTGATAAGATTTGGTTTCATGTGATATTCTTCTTCTTCTTACATCTTTGGACACATTTATAGTGATAAGGTTTTACCAACTTCTAGATAAAGTACCCATAGGCTTCTATTCATCAATCTTAAAATTCTTGGGGATATTCTCAATGTAAGTTTCTAAATAAAGATGTATTCATTTCTTCTACTTCTCTTATAATTTGAAAATATAAATGATAATTTGAATCTTTCCATAGCTAGTCATCTCAAATTTAGTGAATAATTTATATTTTTAAAAATATAGTAATTTTAGGTCATTTCTCATAGCAATAACATCATAAAGATTTAATATTAAAACTATAATTGACTCACTAATATTCTTAAGATATACATTTTAATTAGTATAAAAATAAAGATAATCTTAATTTTATAGAAACCAATTGAACCTCTTTATACCATACTTTTGAGGACTACTTCAATGAACTTTCCAATTGTTTTTAATAAAATATCTAAATGTCTTTAACGTCGCTAGTGCATCTAAGTTACAACCTCCGTACACTCCTAACTTGACTGCTAATGGAAGATCTAAATATTCTATGAGCTTCTATTTCTTTAAATTTTAAATGTCATCATTGCTATGTCCAAATTTACTACACATAATTTACAAAAAAGAATCTATTGAATAATTTTTTTAATGACCAACCTCTTTACATGTTTAAAAATATAGGTGGAATTGTAAAATTGTAGTTCAATAATCTTGTTAAAATTGCTAGAAGATTCATAGCTAATGATGGAACATTCCATACATAATTGAATTCCATATATGCACCATACGACATTTTTAATGAAAATTTTCATACTCCAACCATTTCATGCCTATAGTTATCACCAAGAATAACACCCTTACAATCTTATTGTACTTTGTGAAGAAATTTTTTTGGGTGTCATATGTTGTGTTTCCTATAAATTTGAAAACCAAAATTTCATAGAGTATGAGCTTAAAAGTGTAGTGACAAAATAATTTATATTTCTCACTGCATGATTTCACCTTCTTTTTTTATCTCTTAAACATGTATGCTAACCATTTCCTAGATTTATTTTTAAAATATCCTTGAGTATCACAATGGAAACATTTTTTGGGTTTCTTTTTCTCCTCTTTTTTTCCTTGAATACTATTAGAGACATTTTTAAAAATATTTTATGTCTTCTTATTTTTCAATTATTATTTTTTCCTATTCAAAATAGTTTTGTAGAACTCACAATATTCAATCCTACACACTTCTTCTTTTAGAAGTGGTGAAATTGATATATCTTGCCATTATAAATTGTCTTGAGTGTTAAGAGCTACTACCAATCCTAAATAATATTTTTGCAAGCTCCCAAAAAGCCTCATCACTACATCTTCTAAATTTTTTTACCCGGAAATATGTGTGTAAACCTTTTAGCAATTAAATGAGAAAAAAAGCCCAAAAACTAGGCATGTGATTATTTCCACATTAATTATAGGAGGAGAATATATATATATATATATATATATATATATATATATATAAAATTTAGTACCATTCTAACATGTAAACAACACTTTAAAAGGAAATAATAAGAGTAGAAGGATTGAAGCAATTGTAAGAACACAAGTGACAAAGCTATACCTTAGGGAAACACTTTGAAGAAAAATTAATCCTCCAAGACCATCCAGTATATTATTCAACAATAATTAATGGTTATAAGACATTCTTAGAGTCTAATTATCTATTAGGAGAAAGTGAGGGTAAACACTCTTTAGTATTGGATAAAAATTAATAGCATAACACCTAAAAGAGATAATATATAATTCCTCCATATAAATCCCTCAATATATAAAATTAAGGAGGCACATAAATCACAAAAAAAATACAACAAGTCCAAACAAGTTCCCAAAATACCATGGTAAGAATTATCATGAGTCACTCTAAAGAAAGTGACCTCCAAAATTAGAATATAACTACTCCACAATATTTTTACTTACATTGCTTAAGTTAAAGTATATACATAACTTTTGAGCACCCTTCATGAATCACTAATTACATCTTACACCCACTAATAATGAAAGATGCTCCAATTACATTCATTTAACCCCCTCATTAGTGTCTTATTACAATAATATTTCTAAGTCTTTAGAGAATAATAAAATCATCAAATATGTCCCCAACTCACATGAGCATCCCATTTTACCCTCCATAATTATTTGAGATACATATTTATTTATTTAATTTCATATGAAAATTTATTCTACAAAAAATATTAGAATTTTTGAGGTGAATATTACACCTAATCCTAACATTATCCCACTTGATATTCACATAAAATATATATAAGGATCTCCAAAAAATAAAATAATCATGAAAATGAATTTTAATAACATCAACCAACTTGTCTATGCTCATGTACTCAATAAATAAACCTAAAATATTCATTAAATGAGAATCATGTCTCAATCACAAAAGTCGCATCCCCCATCATGCCTAAGTATGAAATGTTAGAAATTCAATCCAAGACCACACTCTAAATATCACATAGAAACCACTATATCATTTTGAACACAAAAACTAAAGTTTGTCTCATCAATAAAAGGATTAATTATCTACCATATACTCTTCCTAAGAATTCAAATAGAAATTATAACTTTTCAGAAATATATCCAACTAACTACACCTTAAAATAGTGTAAACACATATCACAAGAAAAAAATTCTACTATTTACTTATCCAATCCATTGCACAATCATTTTAAGTCCATATATACATTGTCTTTTATAATGTACTCCTCCTAAGTGGAACACATATATGTAGGAAAATAAAAGACCCTTTTATACTACAATCTAATAAAAATTATCCAACAATCAACACATATACATCCCAAAAATCTCACTACATAAGCAATGTCTAATCAAGAACCAACCATATCATCTAAAATTCCACCAATCACACTCACATAAAGGGCATGGCCCATATCTTCAATAATACCTAGTGCTTAAAAACACTAACTAATATAAAAACTTACAAACACCATTGCAAAAAAAAAAAATCCAACCAAAACATGTCCTACAATATTGACACATTCTCTAGATATGAAAAACAAAATCTTCACCTATAAAACCTTACAAAAAAAATTGTCAACATCTAATTATTCAACCCTAAGGTCAAAGATAATAAGAGTAGATGTATTTATTTATGAGAATACTCAATTTACTATTTTATTATTAATAACACACATACTCAACAAACCAATTGAGATCAAATTGCATTTAATATGCTCATATTGTCAAAACAACATTCTACTACCAACTTTCAAACATTAAATTCAATGAAAGTAGTGTACTTAAATTTAAGTAGTCACACTATTGCAATCTAAAGTGTAGAGGAGTAGCCATAGGTCCTAATTTCTTGAAATATGCCACAGTATCTCCCTTTGTGACTACTTTGTATAGTTGTGGATGATCTTGGTCAATCATCTCTTTTGGACATCGAATTTCAAACTCATCTGGAAAATCAAAAAAATAAGCCATTGACAACCTATTTTTATTTGACTTTCCATACACAACACAATGTTCAGCACTACGATATCTCCCATTACTCCACATCTGCAACAATTTATACCAAACATGATGTCACTTCAAAAATAATAGCCTATTCGTTTTCAAAGCATACTATTGTATAATCTAGTAAAATTGAATCTTCAATTACAATAATATATAAATTTTATTATCTATGTTTAATATATATCATTTTACTATCGTTAATTATTATAAAGAAATTAACATATTCATTTTTAAAACATACTATGATATCAAAATGTCTAACCTATTCTAAACAATTAAAATGCAATGGAAAACATAATGAAACACCTCAAGATTAGCCTAAGGAATTTGAAAATGCAAAGAGGAAAATGTTAAATGATGACAATAGATATACCTTCCTTCTTGCAGCTAAAACTCCTTGGTTGGCCCTTGATTTGAATTGATTGTGTGCTCCTTGATGTCTCTTGATGTGCCTAAATGGAGGATTTTACTATGTGCTTGGATGCAAATGAAAATGGATGAAATTGATGGCTAAATGAGTACACAAAATGGTAGCATTTAGTTGCAAAATGGCTAAGTCTTTTAAAATGCCCTTGAGGAGGGGGTATTTATAGGAGAATTTGAATTCTCTAGAGAATTCAATGGTTGAGATTCATCCAACAAGGTCAAGATGAAGGGCTATGGTGAGTTGAGAACTCACAAGCCCTCACATCTTGACATGTGGATGGTGAAGTGACTAAAGGGAGATGAGGTGTAAGTGAGGTGGCCAAAAGGTACATGAGGTGGAGAAAGGACAAGTACCTTCCAAGCATCTTGGGGAGTGAGAAGATTTCCTCAAAAAGGGATTCCTTGTCCCCAAGTGGGAGTGAAAGGGACATTTGAGGAATTTTGGAATTCCTCAAAAATCTACATGGGAAAAGGAGAGGTGGTTGAAA
>VDFB02280844.1:0-33163 GCA_007258455.2 Sequoia sempervirens | reverse complement strand
TTGTTGTTCCAACAATGCTTCTTGTTGTGCTTGTTGTTGTTCCCACAATGCTTGTTGTTGTGCTGCTAATTTTGCTGCTTCTTTTTGCTCTTGGTATTGCTTTAATGCATGATGGTACGCTTGCAATTGCGCTGCTTGTGCAAGAAGTTGTGCTTGTGCTTGTGCTTGTTGTGCTTGATATTGATTTTGTGCTTGAGCTTGCGCTTGGGAAACTTGTGCTTGTGTTGCTTGTTGCTGCAATAGGAGTTGTGCTTGTGCCACCTTTTTTGCTTGCAATGCTTGTGTGGCTTGAGTGGCTTTTTGTTGTTGTTGTTGCAATAAAGCTTGAGCTTGTGCAGCTTGTTGCGCTTGTAATGTGGCTTGTGCAGATTTGGCAGCTTGAGTGGCTTTTTGCACGGCTTTTTGTTTCTGTACTTGTTGCTATCCTCTTTGGAAAACAACTTGCAATTTTGCATCATATTGACTTGATGTGGTGGAAGTTGGTGGTGGTGGGGGTGGTGGTGGATTCGGAATGGTGTTCGTGGTAAGCGATAGTGTTGTGTTGGTTGTTTGATTGGTGGATGGTGTTGTTAGTGTGGTGGTTTGAGTGATGAGTGGCACTATTGATGTGATTGGTCCTTGAGAGACCATGATTTTCCATGTTATGGGAGTGTTTGATGATGTTACCATTGGTTGTGTGTTTGTCATTTGTTGTTGCGATATCAACAACAAATTTTGAGCGTTTGGTATGATGTTTTGATTGATGGTTGGGATGTAGGTTTGATTGATACTTGGTAAGGGAGGAAGCCCTAGACCAAGGAGTGATGTGGATGATGATGACAATGGTGGAAGTGGCAGAAAGGTGAGGGGTGTGAGTTGTTGCGAGAATGTTGTGGTGTTAAATAAGCCCCCTAGTTCAAACATATCCCCCTCTTCTTTTGAATTTGTGAGAAGAGGTATTTGTGGTGTTGCATGAAAAAATGATGATGATGGATCATGATGGAATGTGAGAGGAACATTCTTTTGTAACAAGTTTTCGGGTATGCTTTGTTCCAAGGTGGTATTTGTATCCATGTTTTGATTATTAACAAGGGGATGTGATTGAAGAGCATTGAGAATGTGTTTCCCTTGTTGACATTTGGTTGGGTTGGAGCAAATGATGTTGTGATTTGTGGAATGTTTTGTGTGACGTTTTGAGATGGGGGTGTAGATGAAATGGGGATGGTGGATGAGATTGGGGGAAATGATGTGTCTACGATAGTACTCACATCAAAATCTGGTGGCAACTTGGCCCCTTGTTTTGCTAATTCAAGCATGTATAACGAAGGGTTAAGTCTCATCATAATGTTGATGATTCTATGATTGTCTGGATTTTGGAGCATTTCTTCCATTTCCTCATGAGACATTCTGAAAGTGAGGTCCTCTCCTTGATCTTCTTCTTGGGGATGTTGTGATGATGAGAGGGTCAATGGGTTGCTTGATTTTGTTGGGTTCATTTCTGTGTTGGTTTGGCTAAGATCACTTGAAGCGGGTGTTTCTTTGTTGGCTTCCATACTCTTCTTGTATTGAGATCTTTTTTGGACCATAAAACAAGGATCAAGAATATGGGAGATGAATCTCTTGATTCTTTGGTAATAATCTCTATTTTATGTCCCAAAGTGAATGTTTTTAGGATACTTTTGGATCAAAGATGATGATATGATGATGATGTTTTAGGGATGGATGATGTGGATGTTTTTTGCTTTTGATCAATATGAGACACTAGGCTTTTAGGACTTTGATTTGATTTGGAATTTGAGACTTTTGAGATTTTATCCTTGATTTTTGATTTGCTTTTGATTTAGATTTGGATTTTGGACAAACAGACCCCTAGATGTTGGATGATGATCTAAGGGATAGCTTTTTCCAAAGGATGATAATTTGAATATGTGTGAGGAGAAGGATGCATCTACCCACACCTATTCAAACAAGATGATTGTTTCACTAAGCATATGGAGAAGGATTCATCTACATACACTAAGCTAGACAAGATGATTTTGATAACTTTGACTAAGCATATGCAAAAGGATGCATTTACACATACCTAGCCAAAGGTGTTCTGATAAAATGTTTTCAAGGATTTTGTCTCAATGATTTGGATGATTTTGATTTTTCCATAAAGCCTAGTTTCAAGATTTTCCAAAAGGTGATGATGAAATGGATTTTGTTTTGATGTTTTGTATGGGTGGATGAAAAGGATTTTGATAATGTTTTGATCCTAAGATGAACCTAAAAAAGGACACTTTGTTTTCCTAGATCTAGGTATTGAAGAGCATGCAAATACTTCCTAAAGACCTTTGTAACCAAGAAATGATTCCATTTGAACATTCATTTTTGGATTTTCAATCAATGATTTTGTGCTTTTGGGATTGTAAAGTCTTTAACACACATGAAAGTTCATTTTGCTTAGCTTTGCTTAATGTCTTTATTTTACCAAAAACACTTTCTTCAATTAAGTTTTCAAACTAAGATGTACAATGTCTTAATTTCTTCAAACCCTACAAGATATGTTATGTGGAAATTTAATGAACTTAAGGCAAGGGGTTGTCCTATTGTTTACTTAAGGGGAAAATTTGAGATATAATCAAATGCTTAGAAACCTCTAAGGATGTGAATCCCAAGGGAAAGAAATAACATATGGATTGAGTCAATTGTATTTGTCCTCAAAAGGGTTTGAAATTTGGATGATGTTAAGTGTTTGTTTCCATGGTGTTTTCGAGCAAGCAATGTATTTTGTAACCCAAAACAAGTACAATCCTATGGATGTGTAAGACAATATTTGTTGGATTCCCACTTGGACAAGTCTAGCTACGCTTATCTCTAGTGGATGGTTAGATGCTTGACCCCACTAGCTCCCCTCCATGACACTCACTTATATGGGGCAGCCAAGCATCAACACCCATGAAACTCCCATGGCATGCTTTCCATCTCTAATGCCTAGAAGACCATAAGTGTGGGGTGGCCTAACGACCATTCTTGCACCAACAAATAGATAAAGACTTTGGAAAATTCTATACAAGGTTTTAGTAAGGGACTTCTTCCATTCAGAGGAGTTGACCCAAATGTGGTAAGAGTCCCCTTCAACCATCTCAATTTGAGTCAACTCCATAGATATTGGCGCTCCACATCCACTTTATATCCCATAACACTTTTGGCTTTAGAGTGCCATCAAGCTGAGTTGTTCCCCTCGGGTGAGTACTTTTTTCCCAAGGCAGGCCCTCTAGGATAAACAAAAGCGAATGAAAAACAATATTTGTAACTCGATCAATCCTTGTTGGCAACAAGGAAAGAGAATGTATGCAACAAAGTCCTCACTCACACCTACACAATGGTTTGTCTAATTTTAAGCCCAAATCAAAGTGTGGAGGTGGATTGCTTTATCTTCAAACTCTAAAGCTCTCTCTCTCATGGAAAGACCTTGATTCTCAAGATCATATAAATTAGAGAAGAAGCACATACGCCCTTTTCCAATGCCTTTAGTCTAAGTAAGCCCTCATGAAGAACACTACACTTGTTCTTTTTAAACCCTCAAAGCAATATGTGAGTTCATTTTAAAGCACCAAATCACAAGTGAAAGACATTTGTTCAATTGTTTAATCCATAAATGAAATCTAGTAAGTTGTTGATCCTAAGATTCTTTTTAATCCTTTTGCAAGAAATAAACAAAAAGAATCCTTTTTAAACCCAAATGAAAACTAGTGTTCTAATGAAAGAGAAGGATGACAAATTCTTGAAGAAGCGTTAAACAAACACATAAGTGTTTAAAAACACTTTGATTAGACCCAATATCATCTCCATGCTTCTCCTTCCTTTGTGTTTGGCTTCCAACCTACAAAGTAGAAAAATAATCAAATTCTGGAAAACACAGAAGTTAAAAAAACTAGAAAACAGTAGATAAATAAATCATGAACCAAAAGCACATGCTAAAAAATTCATTTCTCCCTTTTTCTGTCTTCCAGCGTCGCAACTCGTGAAGGCGTTGCTATTTTTTCCTCCTAGCGTCGCTCCTACAGTGCCACTTACCAATCAGCGGCGCTCTGTGTCGGGACAGAGAGCATGATTACGTCGCACTTTTTGCCCAGCATCGGAGTTTTAATTTTTTTGAAAATCTGTGTAGATCGGCGAGTCTAGCGATAGAGTTTAAGATTTGAAATTTTCACTGATGATACCAACAATACTTAAAACAGCAACTGACGAGTTCAAGGTGCTAAAAATAGCAACACTACGATTCAAGGTGCTAAAATAGCGACGCTGACGAGCCCACGGTGCTAAAATAGTGACGCTGATGAGCCGGCATTGGAATTTCCTGTGTGTCAAGAAAACACGGAAATTTTAAGGAAATGTTAGAAATTTTGATGTCAAGCCCTCCTAGTGCCATGAGACGAGGTTAAATTAATCAAGGATTTAATTAATTTAACAGGAGATTAGATGATGTGACTTATTTGACTTAGATTTATGGATTTATTTAAATCAAATAAGAGAGGACTATTGTAAGAGGCTAATTAAATAAAGTTTTTGATTTATTTAATTAAAAGGGATGGTGTTATTTTAAATCAAATAAGGTTTTAATTTATTTAATTTAATGGATAGACTTTAGAGATTTAATCAAATAAATTGATTATTTAATTAAATAGAGATAATTAGATCAGATGGATTGATTTAATTAACAAAAGAGATTGACTTAATTAGACAAAATGATTTATTTAATTAAGAGACTAATATTGATGAATTTAATCAGATGGGGGAATTTGATTAAACGGTTAGACCGAGGGATGATTAAAGATGAAACGATGTTAGTAAGTCAGGATTGAATGCACGATGTCAATCAATATATTTTCAATATCTAGATAAGGGATAATTATGCTATGCGCTTTGCCTTAAACTTTTGATATGATTTGAAAAAGAAGTCCTCACGAGATATAATAGGTTCCATAGGCTTAGGCCAAATGAAATCTAATGAAAAGTTCCCTCGAGAAGAGGTAGGATTAAACCCGCTATGATGCACAATAAAGATATCATTCCCAAAGGGGAACTTTAAACATTTATGCACAACCAAGGGGATTACATTCATGGAGAGAATCCATAGGTAGCCTAATTTCACACGAAATTGGTCTAATTGTGGGATGATGGTGAATGAGACATTTAATGTTTTTAGTCCAACTTTCAAAGGAAGATCTATCGATCCCATTGTAGGACAAGCAAAACCATTAGGTGTCTTGATCTGTGCTTTCGGTTTGTCATATGTATCTTGATAAAGTTCATGCAAAAATGGGATATCTTCAATGATCACATTTTCTCCACAGACGGGATCAATTAATATCCCATTAATAGGCTTGTTATTGATTCTTTGGGCTATGTAAAGAGGACCATTAGGTGTATGTTTAAGTATGTCTTTTTGTGAGAAAGAAATATCAAGAGGCTTTTTGGTTGAGCCCTTATGAGTTTTAGCTTCAATAAAGTTTACCAAGGCATGACTGTTATTATTCTCTTGTTTGTTTAAGTTCTCATTTAGGAAGCAACTAGGGCTATTGACAATTTCTATTTTGTTTCCTATTTTAAGCACTTTCCTTAGATTTTGTTAAGCAGGAATCATACTAATGTCCATGCTTTCAGTAAGGATAAAGTCTTGTAAGTTTTCTATGTTTTCATCTAATATTTTTATGTTTTCTTTCAAGATATGGACATCATGCACATCAGTGGAAGTCATGGGAAATGAAGTATGCAAACTATGACCCATAGAGAGTTGATTATCAACACTATCAGGAAGAGAGCTAGAAAACCCAAGATCCATGACAAATAGTATATCACAAGATGAAATGAGCCTCAAACTACGTCTAACAATAGTATTGATAATAGGACACCAATTTTTAAAGATCATATAAGTTTTACAAACTTAGTGTGCAAACCCAAAATGGAAAGAGGCAATGCAATGACCTAGAATGAAATACAATTTTTAGATTCTAAACAAGGTGATTTGTTGATTACACTATGAAAAAAATTGAAAATGAAATGTTGTAAATACAAATTTTGAATTTTGACAATGCACTAAATGAAGCAAATAAAGCTATATTTAATGAAATTAATGAAATAGAAAATCAACAAACTAAAACAGAGATGTAACAACAACAAATAGTACAAAACAGGAGTTTTCAATTTCTAGAAATTTAGATTTAGGTTTGATCAAGGACTCATTCACCCTAGGGAGAATGGGTCCTAAATTAGGGTTTTGAAGTTGACTTTTACTAATTTTTAAGCTTTTTCTAATGAATTTCAGATTCAGGTCTGCTACAGTAAGTTTCAAGTTTTAATTTTTGTAAATGCAATGTGAAATGCAAAATGAAAATTTGACAAGTGATGAATTACAAGACCTAGTTTGATATGCAATTTTGTTTTGATTTTCAAATGCAATTTTATATGATGTAAATAATATGCAATATGATTAATTTTTTATATTTTTCAAATTTAAAGAATGCCAACAATGCAATTCTAAAACCCTAGATGAGATGTAAATTTGAATGCAAAATAAGAAACCCTAAATGAGATCTAATTCACTGCAAATGAATGCAAGATCTAATTTAGGATGCAAATAGACTCTAAAATTAGAAAACTATAATGCTCAAAAAATCAGGTACACCAAACTTAAACATAGAAAAAGAGGTTCACCCAAATGGGGACTCACCAAATGGATGAACCTAATTTTGCTTAAGTGTTTGTTTCATTCAATTATGAGAGGTAAAATGCATAAATAACAATCAAAAATCAATCCTAACTATTATAATATCAATAAGGAATATTTTACAATGTTGAAATGATGTGTACCTTGCTGAAAAAGTGTTGTTTCGGTGGTCATTGAGGACTCATTCGCTCATTGACTAATGGGTCCTTGCTAGAGTTTTGTAAAAGTGATTTATGGGTTCTATTTTTCTATGTTTGCACTCCTAGCTCCCAAGTGATCAGCTCCCGAAAGTCGGAAATAAATTGTGTAGATCACTTTCCATGTCTTGCAACAAAGATGACAACTTTTGTAACTTTTCAATCTTGACAATTTTGCAACTTTTATTCTCCACTTGATCTTCAACCTAAAAACCTACAATCACACATCAAGGAAGAATAAAATTGTTTTTTGTTAGGGAATAGGGGTTTTCCTTGGTCAAACCCCATTTAGGTAATTAAACCTTGAATTGAAATAATGCATAGAAGGAAAGATGAATGAACAACAAGGTGTAGCAACTCGCCAATCCTCAATTGAACCTTGGCATGCAAATTTGAAACTTATCATGAAGTCGCCATAAGGAATGTAGATCTTGATCACAACACTTGATTAGAAAGAACACCTTGAATATGCTTGAATTGCATCTTCAATGCTACATCAACACTTTAGCTCAACTACATGCAAGACTTTGACATGATGAAATGACCTTTGATTGCTGCAATAAATCTTGATAATCTGCTCTTGAATGCTTTGTAATTGCTCCTGAATGCTCTATAATGCTCTTGTGAAAGTACTCTTGATTGCTTATTAAGATATATGATGAAACTTTGTGAATTAACATTATATTTATACTTATCTTAAGATTTAATCTCGAAATCCAAATAACACAAGTCGACATCAAATCTTGGATTCAAAATCATTAAAATACCGCCAAGAAAAATTTCAAAAAGGGGTGTCCTAATTTAAGGAGGACCCATTCACCAAGTGGTGAATGGGTTCCAACAAACTATCCTAGGACTCAAACCTTGCCAAATTAAGTGTTATGCAACATTATTAATGAGTGTCAGGATTTATCCTTCGGAAAATGCAATAAATAAGGTTTGTATTTGAATTTAAGGGGCCAATTAAGCTCTAATTAAACTCAATTAATTAAAAAAGTCCTAGATTAGTGTGAAAGTGTAAAGAAACACTTTACAACACCCTAAATGAGACATTGAATTAAGTCCATTTTATTAAAAATGATCCTAGACTTAATGTGAATGTGTAAAACACATTACAACACTACATCAAGACAACATTAGGTTCATTTATTATTAATTATTCCCAAATTAAATAAGGAAAAGGGATTTTTTTTCATTACTACATGGAGGATTTTATATCACCCACAAGATCATTTTTTTTGTTTGATATGGGAGCATAAGTCTTAAGTTGAAACCTCTATAATTGAGAGTTAAGGACTGAAGGGTATCCATTCCACCAAATTCATTTAGAACATGATCCTAACCTCGTTACTTTTTGTTTTGAAATTGCTTCTACAAATAAAATATATATTTATATCCTTAAATTTTTTTGTTACTCCACACCTTTATTATTGGGATAAAACTCCCTTTTTTGTGGTAGTATCTATATTGTTCAAAGATTGGTACTACAAAATTTGTAAGTAAATAACAAAAATTTACTTTAAAGACGCTAAAAGGGGTAACATTGCTACCTTTGAAACATGTTCCACACTTATTGCTTGAGAAAAAATGGAAGTCATAAGGCTGATGATGATAAAAGCATTACTATCCTTGAGAAGAAGGCATCTCCCTTGCTCTCCAAATCTAAGCTTTAGTATCCCATTAGCAAGAGGATGATTCAAGGAAAGTAGCTTACTTGAAATGTAGCAAGTTGAGCAAAAAATTCTGTATCCTGAAAAGAATTGAAAAAACAAAAAGAAAGAAGAAAATAAAAGGAGAAATAGTCTGAAAGTTGGCCAAAAATATCCAAAAAAAAAAATTGCAAAAGGTTAGAAGAGAAGAATACACAAATTGGACAACTACCATAGAAAATATCATAAATTAGCATTAGAAAATGGCATGACATAAAACTCATTGTTATAAGATTTAACTTCAATTCATAAGCAATATAAAAGTGACACAAAAAACTTCACCAAAAAACTAATGGAAAGACATCAAATTGAATACAAACTATGTCATTGAACAAAAATATTCCACCCACTCTTTATAGTTTCCAACTTTGCCAAGAACTTTTTTTTTCAGCCAATTTTAGTGCCCATAAAGGGTACAACTATGTTTTAGGTATTTTTCCCCATAACTTAAAAACAAAATCATTGATTCACAAGCAACCCAAAATAGTGAAACCAACAGTCAAAAACAACCCCAAGCATCGTATTAGCCAATAGGCTAGATTTAAGTCAAAACATGTCTCACACCATGAAACAACTCCTAGGTTGCCATTAAACTGTCAATAGTTTGATGGTTATTAGTTCCCATCAATGAAATTAGATCTCATGTTCTACCTATAGCCGCTACTTCAATCTAATCATAATAAATGGAAAGAAGATATAAATGAAAAGAAAGACAACTTGCACCAATTTTTTCACTTGCCTCTACTCTCCCTATTAATGATAGAAAATATCCTTTCTTTTAATGCACTCAGGTTTACATATTTCACACATCTTGGTTTTGAATGTGTTCAAAATATGTTCAATCCCACTACCTTTCATCACTGCTTTAAGTGTTCTTAAATATGTTGGAGATGAGTTGATCAATCCATCAACTCTCATTTCTTAAGCCAGTACTGCCTGTTCCCACATCTTAGCCTCTTCTACCTCATTTCTTAGATCATTTTGTTTCCTTTCAACATCTTTTTGGGACAACTCTTTTATTTGAGTCCTACTCACTCATTTACACTGTTAGTGAAAACTGTGTGACTTAGTTGGATGAGGGATAATTTTCTTTGTAGTTCACCATTTCTATTTCCCAACAACCACGAGGTTCTACAGTTTCACTATTTAATCTTTGAACATTTTGTTATTCTCCAATTTTTGCTTGACCTTCAAATTTCTAGCTTGAGATCTTCCACTTTCTACATTACTTCTATGTTCTCTAGTCTCTTTCCAATGCGTGCTAGATCTTTTATATTCAAATTTGGTGATGAAAAAAATAGAGTTGTTCTGGGGACATAGGTATCCTCACCATCTTTAGTAGGGGTTGTTGTAGGAGTTGTTGATATCTAACATCTGATATATGTTCTCTTATTGTATTATTTTCCTTGCACTGAGGGGGCTGAAAGTAAATAGCTAGCATAGTATTCTTTATTTGGGGCATCCAAGACCTCACAAAAAGAAGGTAATGCTAGTTGTTTAAGTTGATCTCATTTGGGGTATATTCCTTAATTATAAGCCGTCCCCTCGCACCAACTACTAAAATCACCTTTCTAATATAGTTTTTTAAGCTATTCTTCTGAGACATTGAGAGTTTAGTTAGTTGCTTTTTCAATTGTTAAGAATAATTTTTTATGGCCCAAAATACATGTAAAATATCAAGGTTGAATCCATATTCTTCAATGCAAAAAAAAGAAGATTCATTACAATTTTCCTATGATTGTTTTTGATAATCATTGCTTGTTTCTTTACAGTTGCATCAATTTACTATTCCATTATTTTTTTAATATTTAAAAACAAATAATGGTTGTATATATTGTGTTCTTGCATAAAACTATGCAAATTCTAAAAATAATGCCGCTTAAAACTAAAATATTTTGAATACTCTGGTCTATTTTTCCCTTATTCTTGCCCTTTGGGTAGCCTTAGGCTTTTTCAAAGGCCAAAAATGTGTTTTCTATAATCAATGTTGTATTTCACAATGAGGATGATTTTGAAGGTTTAAGATAAAGGTTTGATTTTTTAACTTGACTGATTTGTACATTTTTTACATAAAATCTATCTTTAATTGGAATGGAAATTTTAGTTTAATTGTAGCCTAAATAAAAATATTCATATGGGGAAACATATAATTAATTGAGATAATTTCAATAGGGACCCAAATGGACATCAAAATCATCTTGTGTGCCAACGGTTTGAAAAACCCACATCAGGCCTTTGTGATCTAAATTTTATTTAGAACTATTTACCTTTTAGTAAATGATATGATGTGTCCCTAAAACTAACCCATGCCAAGAACTTGATCCAAAGCGTGTTGAAAGCAATTCTGAAATCATTCAAGATCAAGAATTTGTTTCTCCAAGATACTACAATGATCTAATGGACACTCTCCTACCTATACAAGATGATCATATCCACATAGCACATACTCCTCTATCTACCCATGAGATTCTTTCTATGGATGGACACATAGATGAGCTTCATTCAAAACATGATTCCTTTACTCTTGGCATTATTACACAAAAAGTGCAGGTTATTGATTCCTATGGTCAAACTGAATTATCAACATTAGGATCACATATATCCCAAATTAAGACTGAGGAGATCAGGTATGAGGATATCCAACATTATCCACTCAAGGAACCAAGTCAAACATTACAATATAATCTAGAGTTAGCAGAGCAGTAAATTGAAACAACGTCATCTACAGTGGTCATTTTTCAAAGCATGTTTACTGAACAAGACATCTCAAAACAAGCAAAATCAAGGAACGAAGGTGCCACTACAACCATACTGGGGGCAACTAGGTCTCAAGAAAACATCAACATAGGGAGCACGAAGAGTCCTTATGGTGAAACCAATGTCAATACTACAACCAGCTACATCATGAATCTTCATCCACCCATCACCCCATCCACGAATTGGGACCAACATCAAAAGAAATATTTGAATCAAAGTAAGAAGAACGTTATCAAAGCAAAAGAAGCTGAGAAGCATAAATGAAAAATAAAATACAAGTGGATACCAAAAATTACAAAGAAAGAATATCCCTATCAAACTCCATCAATCAAAGAAACTATGGGGAAAAATAAAAAAGGGAAAACTATCCATCAAAGATGTCCACAAAAGAAAAATAAGGCTTCTTAAATGACGTACAAATTATATCAAGCAGTTGGTCCTAATTCCATGCACACTTTCGTATCCACCTATCATTGCTCATCTTCCCAAGTTTGGAGAGTCAAAGGTTCCAAATTGTCAACCAATCCATCTATTATTCCTAAACACACAACTCCATCCACACCTCCACGCATGATATCCAATTCTCAAATTGACCATGTATTGGAAATTACCCTTTATCATAAGGATTCAGAAGGCATTTTATCACGATGTGCACACAAAGAAAAAATTAACCCTAGTATCAACAAGGAATCAGGAATCTCAAAAGTTGTATTCAAGTGCAATTATCTTGACAAAGCAGCTTCTTCAAGCAGGATATCAATGACACATTATGACAAGGGTATCTACATCAAAACCACAAGGTGATTCAACATGAGCTTAAAATCTTTGGCAGAAAAATTTAAAAAAATTAGAAAAAGGATTAAAAATAGTAAAGAAAAAAATTGTCCTCTAGTGAAAACCGCATGGGCGGCGCTTTGGGTAGGTGCCATGATGAAAACCTAGCAAACAAGCATCATGTGTAGAGTCAAGCATCTATTTGCGCTAGTTTGGGTGAAAGCATCTCATCCCATCCATAATAAATCTAACATTCCATCCATCTTGTCCTTAATAAATCCATTCATCCATGAACCATTTATCCAATCCATGTGCATATATTTGCATCCATAGTCCAAATTATCTTGATCTTGAAAAGGTTTGGTGTACACTTTACACTTGATTATGGTAAACATCTTGACATGGGTCATTTTCATTGACCCCATCCTACCTAGCATTATCTGAGCCATGAAGCACTATCCAATGAAGCATTCCTCCATTCAAACACATTATCACAAGATAATCCTTGGCATCCTTTGCGTGCTTACCATATCCATCCATCCACACACCTATCCAAGCATCCACCCATGGCATTCCATACATTGCTAGACACTGGAGGTAGAAATTTACATCTTGATTCGGGAATAAATCTTGATCTATATCTTCCAACTTATGTGGTGATCCTAACATTGGAAAATGTGAAATCAAATTGGTCAAATCATTTGTGATCCAAAATCCAAATCATTATCCCATGGTATATTTTAAAGAGAAGACATTCCTTATCAATCTTCATCTTTCATCAAACATCAATCCAAATAATCAATATTGGTCGCATCTAGTTTGCATGTCAACATCACATCAAATCATTCAAACAAATCTTGTTCCAAATCAAGCTTCAAGATCTTGATCAATCAAATCCAATCAATCCATCATCATCTTGGGATATCCTTCCAATCCTCATGTTGCTTAGCACTATCCTTACATTGTTGTGCATCCTCAACAATGTTATCATCATCAATCCCAATCAATAGAATCCTTGCATTGTTGTGCATGTTCAACAATGTTGTCATCATCAATCCCTTATAATCTTGGGATATCCTTCCCAAATCCTTGTGTTGCTTAACAATATCCTTACATTGTTGTGTATCCTCAACAATGTTATCATCATCAAACCATTGATCTGATTAATCAACCTTAGCTTGGCTTTCAACAAAATCTCAAAAGAGAGCATTGATATTGTCACACATATCCATATCCAAATCGTCAAAATCATGCGAAAATCTAAAAACATCCAAATCATATCAAAATCCAAAAACACTCAAAAAGTTAGAAAAACATCAAAAACATGGTATTTGAACTACGTCGTCTCTGAGCTTAAACATAGGCAAGGCTAATCTTTTATTAGCCCCCAAGACAAAATCCAAAAACATTCAAAAAACACAAAATCCAAAAACATTTGAATCAAAACTTTCAAAAATACCAAAAACAACCTCCAAATATTTAAAAAAATTCATCTGTCTCATCTCACTTTCACCTGCAATAAACATCGCTCATAATAAATCATCATTATCTTCAACCTTTGGTAAAATGGTCAGAAACAAGTCTAGCAGATCGAAAGTGAAAACTCAAAACATCAAAGTCTCAAATTTGGGTCAATAAGTAAAAAAGTTGATCAACTCTTTGTATCAATAGCCTATCATCCAATCAGTTCCATATCAAAATCATCTGATATCATCATGTCCTAGGATGCATCCTTCCTACAATGGACATCAACATCAGGCATCATCGTATTTTAGTCTTGGCTAGCGGTATGAAGAACATTAGCCTGTTTGTTTACTTCATCTTTCCCTTTTGATTTATCTTATTGCGCTCATTCCAAGGACCTCTCGATGATGTCTGAACAAAAATATTTAGAGAGATAGGAATGGGGCAACGATCATTATGTTTTATCCATTGTGCTCGTTGGATATTTTTGTAATATAACCTTAGTCATATGTGCTTTGTTTAGATGTAGCGAGGATGTTTTAGGTATCTTGTTGACCACATGGGAAGGCTTTCCTTCTTATGTTTTGGTCTGAGATGTTTCGAATATCTGAACTACATTTTTGAATAAGGTTATGTACACCAGTTGTGAACATAAATACTCCTATCTAATTGTTGAGTCAAATTCCATCACACTAGCTACAACGCCATCTTGGTTCTTTATACCTTGATGCATCGTGCTTATGTGTGTTATCAAACATAAGGTAAGTATCCCTTTTAAAGTCCCAATTCCTGATAAGAAAATCATCATCCATCTCTCATCATCATCTCTAACAAAGTTGGCTTGTTGAACCCTCTTGTCATCATCTCATTTCTTCTTTTCCATGCTAACATCATGTCATGATCAGTTAATCATCATTGCCAGTGCATCCATCCTGCACCCATGAATCATTAGCATACATAGATCTCATAATCACATCATCCATCTCATCCATCTCACATGCATTACATTGTCATTTAAGTTGTTTAGGATAATATAGATTGGTTATTCTAATCATCTTAAAACCATCTCATTTGTATCATCATCATAACCATCCATATGCCCATCTTGAACCTCTTTGTTGTGAGATCGACCCTCAAATCAAATCCTTTCACTCGATCTCTTGGGGGGGCAATGTACCAGTGTACTTCTTTCCACTTGGACACCCAAAAAAATCATTTTTTTTTTAAATTTTAATCACGGCAAGTTTATTCTTTGAACCAACACAACAAGTACATTGTTTCAAAGAGGGGAAAAATGTAGACATGAAAAATTGACATCATGCAATCCTCATATTTAATTAAATCATATTCATCCATTCATCAAATAAATCAAGTTTATTTGATTAATCTCCTAAAGTCATCCATTTAAATTAAATAAATCAACTTTATTTAATTTGATCCTAACATCATCCTCTTTGATTAAATAAATCAAATCTAAAATCATTTCTTCCCTTTTGATTTAAATAAATCCAAGTATCTAAGTCCAAAGTCAAAATTACCTAATCCTCTCTTAAGTTAATCAAATCCCATCCTCTAGCTTTTCCCACTTGCACAAATAAATCATTTAATTGATTTATTAAATCTTTATTTTCCATTAACATGGCATCTTTAGGGAATATTACTCCAATTTTAATTTTCCCTCTCACATGTCTTGTCCCTTCCAACATAGCATTAACTCCCCTCTTACATGTCCCCCACTTGGCATTTAAGACTTTTTATCTCCCTCCAACAAGCCATCTTTTAAATTCAAATCTCCCCCTCTTTGGCACATTAACCAAAATGTGCACAACCTTCATCCTCTCACATCTTGACAAGTGGCATCTTGTCATTGGATCATGTTTTGTCCCACATTCACCAATTTTGCATGTCTCTCCATCATTCTCTATTATAAATAGAGAGCCCATCCTTTGCATTTGATCATCCATAATTTGAGTATTTACACTATAGTCAAGAATCACACATCTTCATCATCAGAGCTTATCAAAGGATTGGGAAAGGGCTTATTTCCACATCAAAGAAGCACCAATCCCCCTATAGAATGTTAGTTTGGTCATTAGAATAATGTTTCATTGTGTTTTGCTTGCTTTTTGCTTCTTTTGCATTATTCTTGTGTTCAAATGAATTTTATAGGGAATCCTAGGTTTGTTTATTTTGAATTGACTAACAACAAGTTGTGGTCATTGTTTGAAGTAAGCTATAGATTTAAGGTTCACAGTCCCTTCACTCACTCAAATTCATAAACATGAATTTCAAAGCAATAAAGATAAAAATGGTCAATTTTTTCTTTAAACATAATTTTCTTGTGGTTTGAAATGTTGAGATAGCGATTAACTTTTATTTGTCACTTTAATTCTATGGTATGGGAGGGCAACATAATAGAAAAAAATAGTAGAGTGAAGGGTAGCGTTATAAGAGAGGGCAACGGATTTACATGTACAACAACAATAACAATAAATTTAGAAGATTTGGTTTCCAACTCTAAACCTAGCTCTATAGTTTTTAGAATATGTTTTATGATATGTTATGCAATATCACTAAGTTTTTAAAAGGCCAATTTGGTAGCCTCGTTAATAATTCCTTGAGAGCAAGTTGCTAGTCCCTGAGAAGGTTTCATAATTAAATTGTATGTTTGACCATATGAATATTTTTATTTGGCAGCCTTGTTAATAATTCCTTGAGAGTAATAATCCCATGTCTTGCCATGATCTAATTTGTGCACATCTTTTTTGTCAATTGTGGCCTGATAGTTGTAAGGTAGTCTCACCATTTAATACTTGTAGAGGTAGCATCTGTGACAAATATTTATGCTTATCAAGTTTTGAGGACAGTTTTGTAGAATCTAATTACATATTCCTTTCCATGCTCAACATTTCTATGTGATAGATAAGACCTCCAACATGACCTTCATTTCACCAACATCCATGTGACAGATTGTCATTGTAGATGTGGATAACCCACCAAAAGACTTAAAAAATGGTTTGAAAAAATTGAAATATTTCAATAACCTTATTAGGGGAAAAATCACAATAAATAGTTCCTCTCTTACAAAACAAGATAAAGAACAATATCCTATATTCCATTTATATAGATACGAAAATTTTCCTCATTGTAGATTATAATTGACAGGTGTTTAAAAATTTTCATATTCATATGTTTACTCATAATTTCATCATGTGCAAGTGGTTGATTTATATTCGTATACTTCTGCAACAATTGCTTTTAACATGCTAACAATATCATATTGTCTCACCTACAATTCCTCTCCAACACTTACTTTTAACATGCTAACATGATTTTAACTATGTAGGAATAAAATACACGAAGGCAACAAACTATGTGTCAACTCATTTCATATTAGCACATGAAATCATCGACTGCACAATTGCCACAAACGAAATAGATACAAATCTTTCATTCAATTTTCTATCACCAAATATGTATTACAAACTTTTTGAAAATTTTGAAAAAAAGCTTGAAAATATTTTGAACACTTTCTTACCATGTTTATTTTTATATAGTATTATATCGACGTAACTAATATAACCTATGAATAATAGGTTTTTATTTTCAACATTAGTAAACAAAATCCCTTGCTTATTCATCTTATTTATGAGATATCATAACATAATAGCACAACAAGACCAAAGAAACTACTACAAACTGCAAAAGAAAGTTGAATCCATAACATGATTAGTACCATGTGTGTATTTTGCAATACATACAGAAAAATCAAATTGCCCAGTTATGACTAATTTTTCCTTGACTCAACTTGAAAAAATACAACCAACATGGAAAAACATATATCATTTGATTACAGTAAAAGCAAACGATTGCAGGGAGGTGAATTTTTTTTAAGAAAAACTGCAGGAAATTGTTATCATCCCATTAGACATAAATGAATGAGCAATCCATGTTAAAACATTATCAAAAACCTTTAAAGCCTACACAAGCATATGAATAGTAGAAGAAAAATTTCAAAAGTGATAATCATTAGTAACATATTTCCTGAGCATATAACATGCATCGCTTGGATAGCATGAAACACTCACATTATCAAATGTAAAAGTGAGGATTAAAAATTTGGGTCTTTGAAAGGAATGTAACATGAATGGATTTGGATTCTGAATAGATGCATAGAATCTTACCCTCTTTTTTTCTCTTCTCCACTGAGGCTTTCACACCATTGGGTCCAATTTCCTTCTCCTCATCATTGAAAATATCAATTGTCATTATGTTAGAGATATCATCTTCCCTTAATGACTTCACCACCAGAATTTCATCTTTATTCTCGTTCTCAATCTTAACTCCCATAGGACCATCTTTAAAATCCATACTATCTTCATTTTGAGGTATACCATGTTGTTCCACCATCCTACCACTATCACCATCTAATTTACAATTTCCACCATCATTGTTATTGACCCTTCCCCCCTCAATCAAAGAAAGGCCTACACGTTGATCAACCAACTTAGAACCAATGTTTCCACTACTCTGTTGTGGTGGCTCAGGGTACCTGGAGGACTCTTGTTGCAAGTTATTCCTATGTTTAACAACCTCTGATGATTCTACATTGACATTATTATTAGCATACAAAGAATCCTTTAGTTCATTCTCTTCTATAATTGACACAAAATTAGTAGAAACAGACTCACACTTTACTTGAAACCCTAAAACTGGGCTGAATTTTTCAGATACTACCTAGTTTAAAGAATATTCTAATGGTCCCATATCATTGTCTTTTGAACATGAACTTGGTGCATCATCAACAATAATTTCAAGTTTTGGCTCTTCGGTTAGGAGAAGAAAACTCCAGAACTGGATTACCTACAACCCCAAGACTGATACCAATCTAAAAAAAAGTTTGGTGCCACAATATAAACATATGGCATGTACATTCAAGACAATATGAGTAGGCTTGTCCTATCTTTTACATATGTTACCAAATTATCTAATATGGTTATTCATGAACATTAATTTCCTTGTTTGTTTCCTTCTCAATAATCAATTAAGTAAAAGAAAAAAAATATCCCAATCCTTTTGGAATTATGATGTCAGTAACCACTTAAATAAAAGAAAAAACTTATAAAATTTATGCAAGTTGTGAATAGAATGAATTTTTTTGCAATGGTTACACAAAAAATAGTTATGCAAGATACGGTTTCTCATTTTCTAATAAATGTTGTTGCTTAAGCACATTATTTACAATTGCTCAATTATATAATTATATGAACCATTTTTACAAGAGCGGTGATGATTTAACCAAATCACTCAAGATTTAAGGAGAAGTTTTTATGTACACACAAAAATTTAAGACTAGATCCCATTGTAAATGCCTCTCAGCATAAATATAGTCAAATGTGGATCCCGCTAGCTGCATAGACAATATGAGGGAAAGGAGGATTCTGGGTTTTCTTGACACTATGGGAAGACTTTTTATCAGAATGACAAAGACAACAATTTAAAAATAAGTAATTTTTTAAAATTATTTATATGATATACATTTAAATAATACAAAAACATTAGAGTCAGAATTGATAAGTTGACAAAAACATTAATAAATATGTAAGATTTTAATTTTTATTGCTAATATGTATATATAACAAAAAGTAAATAAGGCTACAACACTTGCATCATGGGTTGTGTAGAGGAGAGGGACCAACCACACTAAGGCTCCAGGTCACGGAGAGCCAAGAGTGGAGGGTTTCCCTAATTTGCCTCAACCACATAGGTGTTTAGCTCAAGGATAGAGAATGAAGAGCACTCTCAAGTCTTCTTTCACTCTACTAACCCAAGAATTTGAATGGGACTAAGTGAGCAAGTTTCTAGAACCTGAATTATACCTCAGACAACTCTCTACTAGAGGACAACATGGGTCACGGATAACAGTGAGACATGTTGGTGTCTCACTAGGGCATTAGTGTCCATAAAACTAGAAAGTACAAAAGTACAGTGGAAATACCAAAAATCTACTAATGGCTTCGCAGAGTGATTCATAAAGCGGAAGGGATCTATGAAAAACGTTGCTTAAGTGCTTATGAACAAAGGCATAAAGACATCAATAGTGGAGTAGTAGGAACATTAATCAGAGATAATTCAAAACATAGAACCAAGAGAGAGATAAGAAGACACCAATTTGATTACGGAGTTCATCCAAGTGGACTACGTCTCCGGGTCGAGCTCAATCGAGTGACCAATCTATTGAAATGTTCTGAAACGCAGTACAATCTCCACGAGCCTCTTGTAACACTGCTTTACAATATCTTGTAGCCTTTCCACAAAGTCATACAAAAGTCTCTCACTCACACCCCTCTCAAAAGCTCTCAAGGCTAGGGATGACTAACAAAGAGGAAGAAAACTAACTTTGCCTAATAGGATCTACTACAAGACTTAAAACATCAATACATCACAACTCAAATATTCTCCTAATTCCCTCTAAGAAATTCTCTCACAAAAAGCCTCTCAAAGACCAAGAGAAAGGGATACAATGGAGAATGATCAACTGATGGATCAACTTAGGAAGTGATGATCAACTATTAGACGATCATCACTTCCTAAGACCCCCAATCCATCTGAGTTGATCATTCTCATTAACATCCCTTTCTCTGGTCTTTGAAGAATTTGTGAGGAAAGAAGCTAACAGAAATTAGAGAATGTTGAAGGACATGATATTGATATTACGATCTTATGAAATAGGGTATCCCTATTGAAACAAGGATTTTTTCTTCCTCTTTGTCATCCTTGCTGAAGGCTGAAAGAGGTAGTGAAACAGCATGACTTTTATTAGGCTTTGGCTATTATTAACGTGTTAACGTGAAGATTGCTCTTTGCGTTCGGTACATTTCTAGACCACTCGACGACCGGTGTATCCGCTAGACACGGTGGTGAGGTGTCTTCTTATTATGTTTTATTCTCTTCGTTCTCTCCTACTCCATTGTTGATATTTTTCTCTTGCTGTTGCAATGTTTAAGCAACATTTATCTGAATCCCCTTTCGCTTGCGGACTCGAAGTTGTTATCGAGCTCGATTGACTATTGTGCGGTTGTTTTCTTGAATGCTAGCGGATCCGGGATTGAGGAAGGGTGAGGCAGAAGCTCGAGACTTTGGTCTGGCGAGGATGGGAAGCGTGGGAACATTTCAAGATGTATGTTCTGGGATGGAGGTTCATTGAGATTGGTGGCGGGGTTTGAGCATTCCCTCGAGATGAAGGCTAAAGGTGGACATTCTTTTTCAAGAGAGAGACAAAGCGAAAAGAAGCGTGAAAGAGGTTAAGTGAAGCAAAGAGAGGGATCATAAAGGAACAAGAGAAACATCATGGAGATGGTGACAAACAACCAGATCCACCCTCTTCTTCTTCTCCTCCCTCTTCTCCTTCTCCATCTTCTCCTCATTCTACTTCTTTTAATCCTTTCAAGAGTGGGAATAAGCCTAAAATTAAGTTGGATGTAAAATTTGATTTACCAAAGTATTGTGGTGAACTTAATGCTGAAAAATTGGATGATTGGATTCAGCAAGTTGAAGTCTACTGTAGAGTCCAGAACCTATTAGATGATGTTGATAGGATCCAATTAGCTACTCTTCATTTAGGAGGTACAACTTTAACCTGGTGGGAGAGTAAGTCTAAGGCAGAAGTTTCACAACATGGTAGAGTTAGTTTAACTTGGGCAGAATTTATTAATGCACTTAAGAAGCAGTTTATCCCCTAAGACATATACAATAGTTAATGATGGGTGGAAAATGTTTAGGTAGGGAAAGGTCAAGCTGTCCAAAGAGTACACCCATGAATTGAGGAAAAGGGCTATTGCTTTGAATGTTCCTTTGTACACCAGGGACACTTTGTTGAAGTACATAGGAGGTCTTCATTCCTACATAGGCATTCTATTTTGGTTTGAACCCTTGTAATTTGGATGAAATTAATGCGATTCAAGCTACACACTTAGAGGCAAGGGTAAATGATCTTTTATTGATAAGTTTGATAATGATAACTGTTAAGAAATGCTTCTAAAGAATGCAAAAGGCAGGAAAGGAGAAGGCAGCTACAGGTTAAGAAGGATGAGAAGCTTGCTCTCTCTCATTGTGATAGGAAGGTCATGATGAAGATCATTGTTGGCGGTTACATCAGGCTGAGGCCTAAGTGGGCTCAAAGACGTAATCAGAAACAAAAAGGTAAGGAGAAAGCCACGAATGTTGTTTTGGATCTTGGTTCAGATTCAGATGATGAGACTAAGATAACAGCTATGGGTTTGAAAGGTAAAGCTCCTATTTCCAGTGTTTTTGTTCATAGTTGTGCTTCTTCATCTAAAGTTAATGATTTCTCTGAAGATAAAAAAAGGAATGAGTTGTTTCATTTAAGGGTTGTTGCTAAGAACACTAAAATTGATGCACTCATAGATAGTGGTTCTCAAGCTAATCTGATTTCTGAAAGTGTTGTAAGAAGCTTGGGATTGAAAACTACACTGCATAGGAAACCTTATCCACTAGAAATTTTGGATTTGTGAAATGATAAGTTGCAAGTAACAAGACAAGAAATGCACCTTAAGATTCACAATCACTAGTAAGTTTATTGGATGAAGGAAGTACAATTTGATGTGGTTCCACTTTGGATATACGTGGGATAGTGCTTGGTAGCCCTTATTTATATGACAAAAAAGCAATTTTCTACAAGGAAAAGAATCATTATCACTTGTTTAAAGATGGCATTCAGTATATTGTACATTCTCACAAGATTAAGACTAATTGTTCTTTTGCAAACCAGAGGTTAAAGAGGAGTAATTGAATTCAAGTAAAGAGTTAACTCTTATATCTATCAGTACAGGTGGTTCTAAACTTGAACTTGGAGTAGCTAACCAGGGTCAAATGTTGCAGGATGCACCCACAGTACAACATGAGGGAATGATGATTGAAAGCATTGATGAATCCTTGGGTAAAAATGTTTATGTTGTGAAGGATCGATATCTTGTTGATTTATTCTCTTTCATTTCTGCATTATTGTTCAGCTTGATGCTAGTCAATTTTTGTTGGATAGTGGCTATGACAGTTGATGTAGAAGCTTATGGAAGCGATAGAATAATGTTTGTGTTCAACAATGTTACTGCAGTCTTCATTGTGCTTGAGAGCCCGAGGATTTAGATGTATAGGATACGGGGACAAGTGGGAAGTGAAGTCCTCACTTAATGCCGAGTAAATGCCACTTTTGGAGGTCCAAAGGTCTTGATTAGGGAGGCGTCTGATGGATATTTTAGTAGAAATTGAAGTGTCTCCAAATCTCTAGATTTCAGCACCATTAGAAAGAGCTTGATGTCCTGATTCCAACGCAACTTGAATGGAGTCAAAAAGAGCTACGAAGCCCAAGTTATTACCAGTCAAAGTTAGTTCAACAATTGGTCAACTCAGGGCCCAGGGCAAGAAAAAAAAGGTCAAAATTTGATGTCACCAAAAGTGGTCAAAATTGATATCAACGCGAAGAGCTTGGCAAGAGCTTTCCGATGGTGTTCGTTCTGTACAAATTGGAGCTCGTATGTGCAAGATATGGAAGGTCAAAGCTCATGGTTGACTAGGTTGACTTGAAGGTACAATGATGATGTCAGCATGACGTCATCATGCTGACATGGATGAATCATGAGGTGACACATGGTGGCTTCCCGAAGTTACACATGGCGGCAATTTTTTGGACATGGCTTTATTTGAAAAAATATATAAAAAAATAATAAATTAATTAATAACAGCCATGCCCTCCATTTTAATAATTAAATCACTTCCTTAAGAAAAAAAACGTGGCCCTCCCTATAAAAGGGGATCACCATTATTTTTTAAAAAAAATCATGCTATTTTTTAGGCTACCTTTTTTTAGGGAAAACAAATTGATCCCTATTTTTAAGGGATGTAAATAGCCCGTAACCAAACTCATCCCCTATTTTAAATGAGAATTTCAAACCAACATTGTATATTGTATGGTTTTAAAATACAAGTGGCATTGGATGGTTTTGTGGAAAATTGGAAATGAAATACTCCTTAATTTAATAAATTCCCTCCAAGTTGTAAAACAATAATCCTTTTAAAAGGATTAGTTGTAACTTATGGAAACAGGAAAAGCCCGAATGTAATATGTGACAGGGCATAGAAACCATTTAATTATTTTTTTTAGGGGATTTGTTTTGATAAGGGGGATTTTTCCAAAATATTTACTATGTAAGGGGGATTAAGTTGAAATTCCCAAATCAATTGGTTTTTCACCAATTTGGGAATATTTTGTGTATAAAAGGGGGAAGGTATGCTCTTAGGAGTGAAGCAAAATTTTCAAGTCCAGGTGGTGAAGTTTTGAATCAGAGGAATAGGGAGATTTTTCTGAGGAGATTATTTTGAGCCTTTTTATAAGTTGCAGTATTGTCATGCTGCCAAAGTGCTCTTGGTGCAATTGTAATTCTATTTTTGGAGATTAATCGGATCGGTCTCACTCTATTGGAGCGAACCCGGAGACGTAGTCACACTTGTGACGAACTCCGTAATCAAACATTGTTTGCACTTCTCTTATTTTCTCTCACCTTCTCTCAGTTTGTTAATTCCTTCATTTTGTTATTTCCATAAGTTAATTTTGATGTTATTAACTTGGAATAATCATTGTAAAAATTAAGCATTCAATTCTGCAATCTAGTCTAGATCCTATCACCAGGATCAGCAAGAAAGGTCTAAAGTACTGACTAAAATGATAATAAAAAAATTACTAAAACAACTAAAAAAGATGATGTAGGAGATGATAAGAGTGAAGGTGATGAAGATTAACTCATGAGGAGTCTAGTTCACCAGCAAGTTCCACCCAAACACGTACCTACACACAACTAAGAGAGGAATTTTTTTGGGGTTGTATAGGGGTTTGCCACAGTGAAACCCCTGCTTTGGTGTTTCCACCACAAACAGTCAGATAGAGATATAGATAGTAATACGATAAAGGAAATAGTGCTAGAATGAAAATGGAATCAAATACTACATGAGACACAAAGCTACACAAATCCAACAAAGTGAACAAGAAGTGTTACCACCCTCGACCAAAGACACTCAAGGACAATGAGAGAGGAATGCAAGCCCACAACAATAGTAAAGTCAACGCAGCCGCAACAACACCGAAAGCAGCTTGACTAGGCACCAAGCTACAGCTTCTATGGTAGAATACATAGGATGTCATGGTTCTGGAGTTGTGATGGAAATAGTGTAATGAGTAGCAGGTGTATGGAGTGAGAATTGTGAAGCAAGATCATGCAAGCATGTAGAAATGTGAAGAAGATGGATTGATTGAAGAAGATAGCCATTTGAAGATGAAAAGGGAGGGAAATCCATTCAAAGATCGATAGGAAGGTGTAGGGGCATTACAATTTGTCACCAATGGAGAATGTAACACCTTTGTAGATTTTAGAGGCAAGAATCTGTTAGGACGATAGCGCGCTATGTAGAGGTCTGCGCACTACATAGGCATGCCTGACAAAAATTCCCCCACCGACACTAAAAACATGTGCCAAGTGGATGGGTTGCAGATAGGTGATGTGGAATTACTTGGTCAGATTTTACTTTTTTAAGGTGGAGAATGTAAAAGGGGAATTTGTGAGAGGGGTGCAAATTCGCTCCTATACAAGTTGGAATAAGTATTTACATCACAAGGAAGTACAATCGTATTATCCATTTTAGGGTCTTATAGTGATTTCTATGAATCTATAAATACAACTCTACCTCTATGTATCATCAAGATTATTAAATTTTTATGTAATTTGATATTTGATAATATATTCAAATGTTTTTATTTGTTGCATTCTTATTTATATTATCTCAAATATTTTATTTGTTCAATACTAGCTCACTCTTAATGACAAATGGTATTTGTTCTATCACCAAAACCTTAATATATTAAATCTCAAATTCCATGTGATTATCGGATAATAAGATTCAATGGTAGTTTGGCTTACAAATTATGTGAGTCTCTCTTTCTTTTTTCATCTTGACCTCTTTTGAGGCTTGTGTTATTACATATATTTATGCGCCTCTTCCTAAACTTTTACACGTAAGATTGGATATTTATGCAAATACTTTTTGTTATTATGCTTACACCTAGATTATATGTAAATCCCATTTACGTGGTGGATAAGGGATTCATACAACTACATGATATCTCAAGAAGTGGAGTGTAGAAAGGATTATTCTTAAACTCCCTTCAATTAAATAGTTAAAAGTTAATTTTGATTAATAAAAATAAGATATGCATTTATAACTTTTAATATGGATCTGTTTGACCATTGAAAGAATGATGTTATAGAATATCATAGTTGTTTACATCATTTACGGGATGATGGTAAATAGAATGTCATGGAACATACATATTAAGAAATGAGAACAATCATAGAGAAGCAAAACATAGTATAGAGAACATAGTGATAAAAAATTCAAAAGTCAAATTCTAAGATACAAATCTAATGTTGGCACATGTATGCAAGGAAATATTTCCAAAGGGAACATACAATAAACTGAACTGAATAATATAGGAACCTATAGAGTTTTGTGTAAGTTCCAAAACAAGCTTTTACAACTCCATGTTTAAGCATTTTCTTTTTAAACTTACATATATAAGTCATATATTTTGAAACTCAACAATCTAAATGCAAATGTCGCATTGACTTTCATTTCAACCAATTCATACACCTAACATGGTAGGATAGCTTCTGAAATTCCTAGCATAAAACCCCTTCTTGCTTCTTCATATGGTGCTAATTGGCATCTTTCATTTCTCTATCACTGCCTACTATTCTTTCTCATGGTTACAAAATATCATTCAAATCTAACTAGCATTTGATATCAATGCAAGGATTTACCTTTATTGATGAAGCTGGCTCCATTCCTTGAAACTTAATCTACAACCCTAATGGTTGATATTCTTCCCTATGCAAACAACTAACAGACCTTCATCCTTTAATTTACAAAAGTCTCTCAATACTATTTAGGACTAACAATAGTTCTAGCTAGTAATAGTAATTCAATCCCACCTTCAAGATCTCATTTTTTCATGCATGTTGGGCCTTATTTAGTTTCTCTATTACTTGACACCCCCTCGTTGTAACAAATTAAATTTTCCATTGGAGTGAAATAAATTTGCACAATATCAATCAACTAAGACATGAAGCAATAAGACAAACCTAAAGCTACCTTGTGTGTCAAAGAATATGAATACCCCCAATGCTCCTTGTACACCCACAACTAAACAATTCCAAGACTTCCATGAGCTACTTACCAAAAACTAGAGTTCAGTAGTCTAAGATAATTTAACTTTTTAGATAAATACATGTTGGTGTAATTAAATGTGTTGTACCTTGTCCTAGGTCATGATTACACCTTATTTAAGTTTACTTAGGGACCACATAGGAGGCTGTTGGAGATTTTACACTTTTGGTGGACTTGACATGTCATTACTTTATCACTTCCACCTTTTGTGGACACATCATGTGATTACCTCTCCACCTTTTGTAGCTTTTCATAGTTGTCTCATGTCATAAGATTACGACACTTGTCATAATCTTATGTCCTATGTTCTCACCTTGGCTATATAACCAAGGGGTCCTCTATGTACATTTGCTCATTCTATTTTATTTGCATTATTGGTAGAATATAGTTTATTCTTGTCATCTTGTTTCTCTCTCTTATGCTAGTGCTTTCTATTAGGCCTCTAGATCTTGGCTGGCTACCCTCATAGCCAATTCTTACATGGTATCAAAGCTATTGGAGTGCCTTTAGTTAGTCATTTGGAGAGATTCTTGGAGGGTTCCATTTTTGGCCTTGTGTTGCAGGTGCATTTTGGGAGATTGTTGCATCATATTTGAGCTCGCCATTGTGTCCGGAGTGTCCAAGATAGTCAGATTTTCCTTTTGTTTCGTCTTAATTGGACATTGGAGGCCAAATCTGCAAAGGGTTGAAAATTGTGGGTGGTTGCCAAATCTAGGGGCTAGCTACCACTTTGGAGTATTTTCAGCCAAAAAAGACATTTCCATCGTGCTCAGAAGGGCCAAAAACCCATAAATCGACTGCCAAATCATCCAAATCAGAGCAAGTTTTCAATCAAGGCAAAAAAAATTATTGGTCGAACCATACAGCCCAGCCATTATTGTGTCAGTATGATTTTATTTTTTGTTAAAAAAATAATATATATTCTATTTTTTTCTGCGAATTTTTTTTTTTAAATAATAATTCAAAATCTTGTATTTCGCAGTTTTTTTAATTTATTTGTAAAGTTTTAAATAAAAAAACAAAAGAAATCGAAAAAAGTTTGTTTTGCAGACTATTGTACAAAGGGTATCGATGAAGGTACTGTTGTACCCACGGTCGCCCCACACTGTGCCACGTGGCAAGGCCACAGGCCCACATTCCACCAGCGTCTAACCAATTAAAATCTGGTGGTCAAATCTTTTCGCCGGCGGTACAAAAATTGGGAGGCAAATTCAAAATCCGACAGCAGTATTTTCAAATATTCTGGCAAGGAATATACAGCCGAACCTCCTAGATTCTGGCATACCACGCAAACACGTCATCATCGCCACATCAGCACCCAGTCGGCGCCAACTCCAAAGGCCGTATAGCCACATCACCAGTCCAGTCAGCACTCACCGTACTACCACATCAATCATCTGTACAATATGGACATGCCATGTCAACTAGGCGATTCCTTGCTGCAACTGCCAAAACGACTGTCAAATTTAACCATCAAATTTAACATAGTGATTTTCTGATGTCATCTCTACGTCAGCCACTTTTTGAAAAATCAGGCCCCCTCACGGATTGAGTTTTCAAATTTGCAGTTCAACTTTAAACGCTCTTGGTCATTTTGAGGCCTTTTTGGTGCAATTTTTTTTTTATTTGGGCTAACTTTTTGTGTACTTCACAGTGGTGCAATTATTTTCTAATTTTGGTGCATGGATTTTCTAGAAAATTTGATTTCTCTCAGGTGTAGTTAAATTGTCACCGTTTTTGCAACTTTTGGGGCTCCGTTCAGGCTCATACGAACTCCTTTTCAGGTGCCATTTTTTTTTAAAGTGCATGATTTTTTCAAAACTTCACATTGGTGCTATCAATTTGTAGTGATTGTGATAATAAATTTTACTTTCAGCACTTGGTCATTTTTGGCCTATTTTGGCATTTGTAAAGATAAGATCCCAATTTGGTCTTTTGTATCAATCATTTGAGTCTACTCTAGCCTACTTAAGGCTGTTGTAAAACATTGAAAATCAGAAGCCCACTTTTCTTGGCTTGCAAGTGGCCATTGTACACACACTAATTATAAAGTACCAAATCATCTTTTTGGGGGGATTCTTTGATTGAGTGAATTTGGGGGGGTGTCTTGTGTGATTGTGCCTATCTCTCTATCTTGTTCTCTTTCATTTTGCTGCTATGGGTTCTCCTAAGTTTCCTTTGTTAACTCCACATAACTATGCTTCTTGGAAAATTGATGCTTGGAGTAAGTTAATGGAAAAAGGATTAACTCATTATATTGATGGAACTGTTGTTGCACCATCTAATCCTAAAGTTGATCCTAATGCTCTTATGGATTGGCTCACTAAAAATACTATGGCTCTTGGAACATTAAGGAAATATGTATCAAAATATCTCATCTTTCAAATTCAAAAGTGTAAAACAATTAAAGAGGCTTGGGAAAAGTTTGGTCAATTGTATGGCCAAGTTGATGAGATTAGAGGTTATCAGCTTGACAATGATCTCACAATGTTAGATCCCAAGAATTTTGATTCAATCCAAGACTATGTCACTAAGGAAAATGAGCTAAGAGGACAACTTAAGGATTGTGGCATTGATAAGAAGGATGCACAGTTGGTCTACAATTTGTTGGGAAAACTTCCATCAGAAGATGTAGCATTTGTTTGTAGCTTCCAAACTCATTGCTTGACAATGGGTAGTTCTTTCACTATGCCTTCATTTGATGCATTTACATAAATTTTGATGTTAGAGCAAGCTAAGTTGGTAAGCATGGGGATTCTCAAGCCTTCAAAGTCTAAAGCTTCGGTGGATAATCAAGGAAATCAAGGGACTCAAGGAAAGGGTTCCAACAAGAAGCAGAAACAATCTAAGCCAAACACAAAACAAGAAAAAGCACAATCATCCTCTCCAAAACAAGGGAATTCTTCATCACAAGGGAATTCTTCATCTTCTCCCAAGAAGGGAAATTCAAGCAAGAAGGAGAGACCAACTTGTTCATATTGCAAGAAGTTTGGTCATGAGGAGAATCATTGCCACACTAAGCAAATTGATGAGTTGACAAACATCATCAAGAAGAAGAACATCAATTTTCCATCTTCCTACAAGAAGAAGGATTCATCTCCTTCCACTTCCTCACAATCAAAATGAAAAGGGCAAGCATTTGTGGCTACTTCAAGTTCTTCGCAGCAATGGATACTTGACTTGGGTGCCACTCATCATATGGGTTCTTCAAGGGAACATTTTTCTTCTTTGGAGCCATTTAAGGTACCTCACATCTTCATAGGAGATGATACTCAAGTGGAAGTTGAAGGTGAAGGTTCGGTTGCCATGGATAATGGAACATTTGAGAATGTTCTCTATATTCCTAACTTGAGTGCCAATCTTCTTTCAATCTACCAAATCACTCACTTTGGAGATGGCAAGAAAGTTGAGTTTCTACTAGATTCAGTTGTGGTCAAAGAACTTAAGGATGATGTCTTGGTTGTAGTGGGACAAGCCAATCACAACACACAGCTTTACTCATTCTCCCACTTTGTGCCTAAGTCTCCTTCTACAGCCTTGTTCACTCATTCAAATTAAGAAAGTAAGCTATGGCATGAGTGGTTTGGACATCTCAATTACTGCTATCTTCAATAGCTTAGCTCTAAGGCTATGGTTACAGGACTCCCTCAAATCAACTTTTCAGAAGGTGTTTGTTCAGGTTGTTCCATGGGTAAGCATCCAGAAGAGAAGTTTGACAAAGGGAAGTCTTGGAGAGCTTTGGAAGTTCTTCAGTTGGTTCATAGTGATGTAGCAGGTCCATTTCCAGTGCCATCATTTAGCAAGGCTCGCTATGTCCTCACTTTCATTGATGACTACTCCCTCTTCACTTGGGTCTACTTTCTTGTTCACAAGAGTGAAGTGTTTGACATATTTCTAGCCTTCAAGGCTCATGTAGAGAAGCAATCAAGGAAGCAAGACAAGATTCTTCGCACTGACAATGGAAGGGAAAATGTGAACAATAGACTTGAGGAATTTTGTACTCTTGAGGGGATTGATCTTCAACATTCAGTTGCATACACTCCACAGTAAAATGGTGTAGCTAAAAGAAAGAATAGAACCCTTAAGGAGATGGCTAGCTGCATGATTCATGCTCGTTCTCTTGGTCCTCAATTTTGGGAAGAAGCTATCAGCTATGCCACTCACATCCAAAATTGAGTTCCCCATAAGGCTTTGAAGGGTATGAATCCTTTTGAGGCTTGGTGTGGTAGAAAACCAGTTGTGAGACACTTTAGAGTTTTTGGTTGTCTACCTTGGGCACACATACCTCCAAAGAAGCGCAAGGCATTGGAACCACAGAGTAGGCCTTGCATCTTTGTTGGATATCTTGAAGGTGTTAAGGCATATAGACTTTTGGATCTAGAGACACATGAGTTGTTCATTGAGAGGAGTGTTCATTTTGAGGAAAGCTCTCCTAGCTTGGCCTCTAATCCTCCTCTTCCTTCCTCCATAGTGGAAAGTGATGATAGTGACTTAGATGATGATTCTTCCTCAACTCTGACTCGCAAGATCACACCTTCGCAGGGTCCACTTGTAGTTGAGGAGGAAGAGTATAGTTCCTTGATGAGGAATCATACATGGGATTTGGTTCATCTTCCTAAGGGGAGAAAGATGGTTCGATGTAATTGGATCTATCAGACTAAGTATGCAGTGGATGGAAGTGTGGATAAATACAAAGCTCGGCTTGTGGCAAAAGGTTTCTCACAGGTTCCAAATGTTGATTATACAGAGACCTTTGCACCCATTGCTAAGATGAACTCCATTCGCTTGACACTTGCTATTACTGCAGCTCATGGTTGGGTTGTACATCAGATGGATGTGAAGAGTGCATTTCTTCACGGGGATCTTCATGAGGAGATTTACATGGAGTAGCCACAAGGATTCATACAAGATTATTCTTTGGTTTGCAGATTAAGGAAGTCTATCTATGGCCTCAAACATGCCCCTAGGGCTTGGTACACCAAGATGGATTCCTTTCTTCTCTCAGTAGAATTCACGAGGTGTCATTCAGATCCTAATGTCTACATTTTGCGACAGAATGATTCTCACTTTCTACTTGTGCTCTATGTTGATGATTTGATCATTACAGGGAGTACCTCATCCATCATTGGCAGTGTCAAATCTGCTTTGTAGGACAGATTTGCTATGACTTTCTTGGGCCTTTTGCACTATTTTCTTGTGATTGAGATCACTTAGTCAACTTCTGGTATTTCTCTTTCTCAGCCCAAGTATGCTCTTGATCTTCTAGCTCGGTTTCACATGGCTGATTGTAAGCCTGCTCCGACTTCCTTTCTTTCAGGAGTCAAGCTTGAGGCTAAGTGTTCTACTCCACTTGTTGATGCCACTTTGTATCATCAGCTTGTTGGGAGTTTCATCTACTTGACTCACACATGCCCTGATATCTCCTTTGCAGTTGGCATGGTTTCATACTTTATGCAGGAACCACATGAGCTTCATTGGAAAGCAGCCAAACACATCTTGCATTACATATAGGGTACACATCATCATGGGATTCACTATGCAGCAAGTATAGGACTTACCTTCGTGGGATATTCAGATTCTAATTGGGCTAGCGATCTTGATGATCGTAAGTCCACTTCTGGCTACAACTTTTATCTTGGTTCAGGCCCCATTTGTTGGAAAATTAAGAAGCAACATGCTATCGCTCTTTCTTCAACTGAGGCTGAGTATCGAGGGGTTGTTAATGTTGCTACTGAGGCTATTTGGCTTCAAAACATTCTCACTGAGTTTGTCTTCACTATTCTACGTCCTACAATCATTCATTGTGACAATCAGAGTGCTATCCAAATCTTGAAGAATCAGGTTCACCATCAAAGGACCAAACACATTGACATTCATATGCACTACATTCGGGAGCTAATACATGAGCAGGTCATTGATTTGCAGTATTGTCCTACAACAGAGCAGGTTGCAGATATCTTCACCAAACCCTTCACTAAGAGTATCTATCATCATTTGTGAGCTCTCTTGGGGGTACAGGATGTTTCATCTAAGGAGGTCACTTGACTTCTTCATTCTCTCTTTTGGGGGGGGATTTTTCCTCACTTGAGGTTTTACCTTCTCATCTTTGAGTTCAGTTCTTGTTTTCTTTCATCTCTCTTTTGGGGGGGAGTTTTATCCCATGTGGTTTTCTCCCTTTCTCCGCTTTATGAGAGATTTCATTGCATTTGTACATGGGTACCTAACATGGCCTAGTTGCTGGGACCCATCTTGCATTGTTTGTATTTGTGTACATT
>VDFB02280843.1:613504-699626 GCA_007258455.2 Sequoia sempervirens | reverse complement strand
TTGTGGATGAATTCAAAGGGGTTCAATTTTTTCTAAAACCCATCACCTATTCAATCTATGAATTATGAGTATGAAACTCAAAATGGAAATATAAAGGTTGCAGCCCAGAAAGATATAGAAAAATACCCAAATTTTCTAAAGAAGTTTTCATTCTATTGCATAAACCAAGCTTGAAATGAACTTATATTCCCAAAAATGGAAAGAAAAATGCATAAAATTTTGTGCAGGGAGCTCACTCGAGCTATTTCAATCAATCTTACACATAATACAGTCGAGAATGTCATTGTTGTGCTCCAAGAAAAAGCCATAGTTGAGCTCTGTCTCAAAACTCTTATGGCAGCGCGGCCAAGTAAAATGGAGTTTGTAGAAAAGAAAATAATTCAGAATGGAGGAGAATATAGAATACTCTGGTCTGAGAGACCTTTAAATCATAAATATTTGTTTTTCAGAATTACTTACCAGTTTGTTTTTGAAGAAGAATCAACAGCTTATATATGTGAAATTCTTCTATAAGTTGCAAAGTCCACAGTGAAAGCATCTAATAGAGTTCCTCAAACCTTCATGGTGTTGGCTTTAGTTTCTTCCTAAGGTTTCGGTGTAAAATGAATGAATTTTCTTTCATTTTTGCCTTTTATTTTAGGGTTTCTCACTACCCTAATATGCTGACAAGAGAGACATGGCATTTTTTTTCATTTTTATCAAAAAATCAAATGCAACTATTATATGCCCCATGGCTTCAAGGTAAACTTTCATGCCTTAGGTATTGTGATGCCTTGTGATATTTTACAAGCCTTATAAATATTGCATTGTCACATAAATATTTGCAAGTCTTGTGACATGTAGATGTCATCTATACCTTTGTGCATGCCTTTGTAATTTTGACTCATTTTTATGTGTTGGCCACTATAATGGTCAAAGTATGGAGAAATTTTGCATGAATATTGTTATTATTAAATGCAAAAAGAATGACTTGGTCGATTGAGGAAACACAAAGATATACCTCCATTTATGCTTTTGCAAGCATCTAGGATTGTTTGAAGTAGTTACCAACATGTTCCAAGATAATAGGAGCCTTAATTTTTGCTTTTTGGAGAAAATGAGAGCTTTTGGGGGTTTGTTTGATGTTTCATTATATTTGACATAGTCAAGCATGACTTTTTCAAACATTATGAGCTTTTTTGGAGATGGATTTTGTTGCTAAATCTTAGGGTTTTGAAGGCATATGAGTTCATGAAGGTTCTAGAACCTATTTTGGTGGAGCTTGGCTACTTAGCCACATTTTTTAACTCATTTGATAGTTAGTTCTTAATATGTAGATAGAGATTTTGTGACTTTGGGAGTCCCTTGTCATACTTTTGCAAGTTTTGTAACTCATTTGGAGCATGATATACATAATTTACCTTGGTTACCATTGATGATTCAATTTTCCCTCTTGTTCTTTCAAAATATTGTGAAATTTTGGGTGATTGATCAAGTTACTTTGTGAAATTTTTCTATTTCCTTATAGCTTTGTCTCATGTTTGCATGCCTTTATTTGCAAAAGTAGTATTATGCAGGTTACAAATTGTGTTTACAGAATTGCATATGAAGTTTTAATTTGTGAAAATTACTTTTCCTTCTTGAAAGTGTGTGCAAGTCAAACCTATTTGTGAAATACTTACGCATAATCTACACAAACTTGTTGTGCAATCTCATATCCATCATCAATATTCAAGTGTAATCTCATTGTCTCATAGCTCTTGTCAATTTGGTGTATCACCCAGTTTATTTCATATTTTCAATATTCTTCATTTTATGCAACCATATCCTTACCCTTTTCGCATCAAGTTAATAGTTTAGGTGATATTACTAGCTAGGAAGTTGGCCTTATCTGAAGGTTCATTTCAACTTTAGGTGACCCATAGCCTTGAAATGATCCCATGTTTCTCCAAAAAGCTTAGTTTCATAACTTTGCATAGGGTGCATTTCTAGAAGATAACACCAACCACATCCCTACCCGATCACCCAATCAATCTACTTCCTTCTTGAGGTAGATTTGGGGTTGTAATCATCCTATGGTAATCCAATCCCATCAAACCTCTGAACCTGGTGTAGAATCAATCCCATTGCATCATCCAAACATCCTAATCTGAGCTTCAACCCAATCTGAATCTGAACTTTCACCCAATCCTAATCTGAGCTTTAATCTAATCCCAATCTGAGCTTAACTTAAATCCCAATCTGAGCTTTAGTCCATCTACATCTAAGATCTTCTGATATCGAAATGAATCTTAAGATCCATTCCTCCATCTTCTTCCAATCCATCCCATTTATCCTTTCATCGCCTTTTCTTTCATTCTAATCGTTTGTTCTCGTACCTTCAATCCCTGTCCATCTAATCTAACATCATGAATCCTTATCCTTCACCAATGAAACCAAAAATAGTAGTCAGTGGAAACCCAATGATAACGAGAGTCTTGTTGATCAAGAGATATATGATATAGATCCCCTTGATGCTATCATTTCTAGTAAGATTTCCCCAATCGCTTTCCAAAATCCAATCACCCCTCTGAGTTATCCTATTACGTCTTCATCCATGCCTAATAACGCTCCTTATACTACCTCTGACAAGGGATATCCATTATCTTCCCTATCCGCATATTCATCATATCCTTCATCTATATCTTTTTCTTATCCAACACCCACATCCTCTTATCCCAATCTACCATCCCAATACTCCTATTACAATCCTCTATCCATGTCCCCCTATCCTAATCCTCCTTACCAATATTCCCATCCTAATCCTACATTCACACCTTCTTATCTTAATCCTACATCCCCATCAACCTGTCCTAATCCAACATCCACATCTTCCTATCCTAATACACCATCTACATCAACCTATCCTAATCAGACATCCCAATATTTTTTTCCTCATCAATTATCCCAATACCTCTACTAAAATCCACCACATGCATCCTCTTATCCTAATCCACCACCTACATCCTCTTGTCCTAACCTGCCACCCATATCCTCTTGTCCTAATCCACCGTCCCAATATTCCTATCTTAATTCCCCATCTACTTCCTCTAACATCAATCCTTCGTCCATGTCCTCCTATCTTAATTCACCATCCCAATATCCCTACCTTAACCCTCCATCTAATCTTGACCCCCCCACTAATCCTAATCCTCCACCTACTCTTAGTCCTACATCCAATCCCATTCCTCCATCTAATCCTAGTCCACCAATCCATAATCCTAGTCCTCCACCAATCCCTAATCCTTCGTCTATTCCCACCACCCCAGCTAAGCCTAGAGTATGTACAATTCTCACTCCAGAGGTCCTCCAAGGACTCATGACAAAGAACACATCCCCAACTCCGCATCTTGAAGTCATGGAACCATGCCATCCCAATCCATCACCCACAATGACTAATGATGAGACCCTTCTCCATCCCACACCTATCATTGTTGTCACAATCCCTAGCACCACTCAAACTGTTGAGACCATCAAATCCACCGAATCCATTGAACCCCCATCTCCTACCTCGAGAGTCGTTGAGCCCGTCGATGATAACCAAAACCAATCACCACCTCCTACTCCTAGATCCACCCAATCCATCCAAGACACACAAATCCAATCCACTCCTACTCTTAGATCCATCCAATCCATCAAAGGCACCCAAATCCAATCCATTCTTCCCACTCCCAGTATTACTGAAATCCATTCCCATGAATGCCATGAATCTCTCATCTTTCCATCTCCCTCATTTGATGAGTCCCTCCAACACTCCATCATCATTCCACCCACACAAGATGAGTCATGCCAAGAGCTTGATCCAAAGCATACTAACATATCCCCTTATCCAAATCAAGATCCTACCATCCCATCCAATCCACCTCAAGATCACAGTCCCCCATCCATTCCATCCCATGATCGCCTTGTCACTCAAGACCCCACCACTCCATCGCATGAGCCCTTATCACCCACTATGACAAATCCAAATCATATCATGTCATCTAATCCCTCTCTTGATCCCTTACCACTCCCTTCTCCCGATCAAGATGTTGTTGTCCCATCATCTCCATCCCATGCTCCTCTATCGTCGTCTAAACCTATTATCCCCACATCACTTTTATATCCCCTTGGTACTCTCACATTCTTCCATGGTGGTCTCCTTGCAAAAGAAAAAAAAAAGAATATATACCACCCATCATCCTCCACCTAATAATGGACCAACATCATTCTTCCAAAATAACAAAAATCCTATCATGGATCAAATGCTCAATAACATGAACTATCAAGGAAAAGGTTTAGGCCTTCATGAGCAAGGTATTTTAGAGCCCATCCAGGTCAAAGAACACTCCTATACGCGAGGTCTCAGATGTACTGCTCGCAAATCATAATCCAAAAATGTTGGTACAACCTCCACATACCCTCAACAATCCTCTTCTAAATGAATAAGAGGCTCCTCCCATCACTCCACCAGATCATTTGTTGCCATCCCCCCTCCTCCATCGTATCGCCTCCAAACAACCATCCATAGTCCTCCTTCATCTGTTCCATCCATTTTGGGTCCTTACATCCCTCCATCCACCATCTCCCATCCTTCATCTACTTCATCCATTTTGGGTCCTTATGTCCCTCCATTTGACATCACACATCCTCCAGCTACTAAGTCCATTTTGGGCCCTTATACCCCACAATCACCTCCTCCATCTCATCCTATTCATCATTTTATCCACCAATCACCTATCCATGTAACCCATCATAAACATCCCACTCTCATGTTCCCTAATTAGGATCAACAAAGGCACATACCTACACATCCTCCATCCACATATCATCCCCCATCCACATATCATCCCCAAAATCCTACCTCCATCACTCCATTCGTATTTCCTCCACATCATCCATCTACTCGCACCCATCCAATTTCTATTAAAAGCACTTTGGATGTCAAAGTAAAAATGCATAAATCTAAAAATCCACATGAATTTAAGGCTCCCCATGTCCCCTCTAAAATACATGGTGAAGAAAGGAAAAATCAAATCCAAAATCCAAATCAAATCCATAGGCCGCAAAGGCCCACCAAAGCAAAAATCAAAACCATGTGGATCCCAAAGAAAAAAGATGTAATGCCTTCAAATGAAAAATATGTAATTACATCCAAAGTTGCTAATCCGAAAGCTAATCATACACCCCTTCCATCTCCTAAATCTGTTTTGGGTCCTTATGTCCCAAAATTCACTATCCCATCTCCTCCATTATCCCCACATCACCCATCCATTAATACTCTTATCATTTCACATCCACCACCATATGTGCCAATGTTGGTCTTGAACACATCCCCCCCATCACACATCCACCCCATCATCTCCATCCATACACTTTTACAACATCCAACTTATTATCCTAAATATATTCTTCTAAAGCATCAAATCCCTTTTAATCCATCCTACAAGGCTTTCATTTTATCCTAATAAGGTTGTACCAAATTAACTAAATAGTCATTTCAATACTTGGCTCTTATTACCTCAGAGTGGAATCATGCTTGAGTCTTTTCAGGTCCATCTCCCTGTATTTCATATCTTCTAAATCCACTTATCCATTATCCTCATTCTAATCCATCATCTCCATCCAGATACCATCCCAAAAATCCCAAAAAAAAGTCAAAAAGTAAAGAGAAATAATTCCTCATTCAATGGTGAAAAAACTTGGTGAAACAAGCCTTTGGATAAGTACCTATGATGAAAACTCAACAAAATGTGCATCATGTGTAAATCCCCCATCTAGTTTACTTCCACACTTGGGGGCAATTGCATCCCCTTCACCCATCTCCTCCATCCAACCTATCTTACACATCTTGCTTGTCATATCCCATTTATCCCAACCCCTCCATCCTCCTTGTGATCTTGATATCGATAGGGGAAAACATATATACATGCTTTGGACACCTCTTGGCATACATTCCCCTCACCTACACACTATCCTAATCCTTATCCACATCCATCTACCTTCCTTGTCCACCTGTCATGCTACCATCCATCTACCTCCCTCATCCACCCATCATATCCTCCTCCATTTATCTCCTTTATTTTTCCATCCACTCGTCGTCCATCCCTCATGCCTCATCATACATGACATATCTAGAGCGAGGCATCTTCATCTTTGTGACATAGTCCTTGGAGACATCATTCATCGATTCTATCGTCCTTTTCCATCTCCCCATCCTTATCTTCCTATCCATCCAAACAATCCCTTCCATCTCCCCATCCTTATCTTCCTACCTATCCTTATCTCCTTACCAATCCAAACAATCCTTTTCATCTCCCCATCCTTATCTCCTTATCCATTCATCTATATCCTCATCCCATCTCATAATCCCTTGTCATTGGTATCTAGCTATAGGCTTCCCCCCATGCAACCCAATTCCATCTATCTCATCGTCATCACTCCCACTTCTCTTGCACTTATTTCCAATCTCTTGTCACTTCTCATCACTCATCTCTCCATCATGACATCCTCCCAAATCATCTTTTGATTAGTTGGATAACTATCCCATTGATAAGTAGGAGGTATTTTTCCACAGCATGTCAAATTATGATATTGCTATCAGGATTCAACCGTGTATTTTCGAGTCAAACTCATTCACCCATGTTTCATGAGTAGTGCTTCAACAAGAACCCATCTCTCATGATATCGAATGGTCCACTACTCATGAAACATGGTTCAATGAGTTTGACTTGAAACTACATGGTTGAATCCTGATAGCAATATCATAACTATCCCATTCCTGAGCTACACATGATTGCCACCATCCTATCCAATAGGTCTATCTTGTCTCATTGTATCAGTTCCATCCTTTTATCCACTTATCCTAATCATCTCATCATCCCTTATCCATCATTTTTCTTTGGTCTTTTGTTGAGCTACATTGCCCCTGCGCTTTCACGTAGGCAAGATCGATCATTTGATCCACCCCCAAAGATTTTGACCATCTAGTCTTTGTCTTCCATTGAGGTATCCATTGTCCTCTTTCCCCTTTTAATCCATCGTCTTTTATTGAACTACGAGGGATTTACGCTTTCACGTAGGCAAGGCTAATCTTTGATCGACCCCTAAGCCCCTAGGTCTTTAGGGTGTGTCAGTTTCATTTCTTGTCTCTCTTGTGTCGTGTCGTCAGGTTATGGCCTTATCTAGCTGGTTCTTAACAAATGAGATCCACTAGTATCGTCAGATCCAATCAGTTTTGAATATCCTGCGCCATATCGATCTTTTAGTTTAGTATCCATATTTGGTCTTAACAAGATGCATCCTTCCTAACAAACCTCATCAATCCCATCCATCCCCTTGATCTTATGGCAAAGGATGTTTGAAATTGATTGTGATCTTTTAGTGCTTTTGGTTGTTGTTTATTATTTGAGCTCCCTATCATCACTTGTCATGGTTGCCATGATCCATCATATCATGGTGTGCTTGGACAGGTAAACATAGGGGCATATCTTGATCTTTTGTTTGTTGTTATCTTCCTGGTTGTCTCGCGTTGTACCCACCAAGATCCATGTGGTCTTGTGTTACGATGGGGCATCCTCTTGTGCTTGTGGTTATTCCAATGTCTAGCCCGACCAAGGTCTTCGTGACTTTGGGGTGTTGGAATAGCCTTCTTTTTTGTTGTGTTTGTTTCATGCATTAGACACTAATCCACCTTAGTTACATATACCCTGGCACCTAGTGTCTTATGCTATAGCAAAAATCAGTGTGGCAAATTACATTAGGATTGCATTTCATGATCAATTCCTCCATCGTTTTCATTCTTTTCATTCATCTCACATCTCAATCCAATCCTTATCCATCATATCTAACACAAGTCATCTACTCACATCCTTGGTCTTGTTCCCAGTCTTGCTACAAGCCTTGATCCAATCATCATCATCGTCATCATAATTGGGATGTATCATTCCCTCATCAACAACACTTTCATCATCATAATCGGGATGTATCCTTCCCTCATCAACAACACTTTCATCATCATCATCAGGATGTATCCTTCATTATCCTTTTGTGTTGTCTTGGGATATATCATTCCCTTATCGACAACACTCCATCCATCATCCATCATCAACCTATTTTGGCTTGTAGCTTGACTGGGGAAACATCACCTTTGTCCTTAAATCCATTTGTGCCTCCCAATCTCCTATCGCTTATCATCCTCTCTTATCCATCACTTTGCATCATCTTCCTCATATACCCCTTGCATCATCTCATCCATTTCGAGAGCACACTCGTGTTCTCTTGGACCCACATGTCCTCTCGAGGGGGCATCCTCCATCCCTAACCTTCATCTTCACTCCCATCATCCTTCTTCCTAGCCACTCCTTTGATGACTAGGGCATCTTTCCCAATCTAATCATCTTCTTCTTGTTGCTATGTTTTAATCTTCTTTGAAATGATGCTACTTCGTAGCACCATCTCAAAGAGGGGAAAAATGTAGACACCTAAATTTGGACACTTATATTTGTCCAAATTTATCCTTTTTCATCTAAATATCCTCTTACTTGCATTAATTAAGTAATATTACTATTATTTAATTAATACCCTTAAAGTCCTCTAAATCCCTAAGGTATCTAGTTAAATAATTAAATACCTTACCCTTTATCCCCCTTTTTCCTCAAAAAATTAAATAAATAAGACATTTATTTAATTCCTCACATTTCACATCCTCCATAATCCTCTTCTAATCTAGATTAGTCTAACTAATCCTCGATTAAGATGTGCACACCCTTAATCAGGATTAATATCACATATTTCACATCTTCCAATTTACTTTTAATCTTTCATTAATCTTCTTAATCACCTGTTTGCACAACCTTAATCTAATCCCCTTTGCTACATTTAGCATATATTTTTAGTCAACCTTCACAATTTCCACATTTAGCCTAGACCCTCTTCCCCATGTGAATTAAAAATTCATATTTATCCCTCCAAGACTCTCCTCTTCCCCATGCAAGTTGTTAGGAGTTTTAGAACTCCTCACTTGTCACGTCACTCACATGAGGACAAGTACTTACCTTTTTGAGAACCTTGTTTTATCCCCAAGGTACTTAAAATTCACATTTATTCCTCCAACTTCTCTCATCTTCCCCATGCAAGCTATTAGGGGTTTTAGAACTCCTCACTTGTCACATCACTCACATGAGGACAAGTACTTACCTTTTTTAGAACCTTGTTTTATCCCCAAGGTACTCTAAATCATGTGAATTTAAAATTCATATTTATTCCCCCAACAACTTCTCTCATCCCCATGACTCCTCACTTATCACCATCACTTTCATCCCAAGGTACTTGCAAGTACCTCCACCTCACATGTCCTTTTGACATCTCATCTTCCCCATGGCAAGATGTGAGGGCTTGTGAGTCCTCAACTCACCACAGCCCTTCGTTTTTCCCATGTTGGCAAAATCTTGACCGTTCAAATCCCTAGAGGCCTTTCCCCTAAAATAGAGGATTTTTGGCTTCATTTTCTCATAACTCACATTCACATTTTTCAAGCTCAAGCTCTCCAACTCAAGCATTCTTCAACATACTTACATTTTTAATTCACAACCTCCATTATTGCACGTTCAAGCTCATCTTGCATCCATTCTAGACATTTATCCAAATACCCACCTTCATCATTTGAATCTCCATTGAATCCTCATCACTCTGCATGTCATTTTAGTTCATTTTCAATCAAGGAGCATACAAAGCATCAACTATCAAAGGGCCAACCAAGGAGCAACTCGCACAAGGTATAAATCTGCTTTTCTTTATCTTTATTTTGTTTGAGTAAACGTAGCCCAATTTTGAGGTGTTAAGTGTTTTTCCTTCTTTTGCATTCAGTTTTGCTTCATTTAGGATAGGTAAATAACACTGCTCACAATTTGATTATGGTCTATTGTCATAGTTCCTCTATTAATTAATTATTTAATTAATTCATTCATTTCCTTTTATTTCTTCTTTTGATTTAATTATGTCACTAATGTCCCCTTTTTCCTATAATTAAATAAATTTTATTTATTTAATTATTGTCATTTCCTACTCTAATTAAATAATTGTTTTAATTATTTAATTATTCATTATCCATTTTTTCTATAATTAAATAAATTTTATTTATTTAATTATTTATTAATTTGTCCTTTTCTTCCACTTTTGAATTAAATTATTATTTAATTGAAAAGTCAACTTTTCCACTTCTTCTATAATTAAATAATGTTTTCATTATTTAATTATTCACTTTTCCTCCTTAACTAAATAATTTTATAATTATTTAAATTCCTACAACAACCTTTTTTTCAATGCTTTTCTCTTTATCAGTGTCATCCTTATCTTTTCTTTTCTCATTCAATTTCCACCCTTGATTGAATTAATTTATAATTCAATGTTAGCCATTCATCTTTATCTTTACCTTAACCCTATTTCATACTACAACTTTCAATCTTGGTAATTGATTGTCATGTCATATTGGTTTCAAATCCTAGCCCTTCATTCAAATTTAGTTTTCCATAAAAGAGACCTATCATTGTCATTTCAACCCTACCTTGACATCTTATGCTATCAAGTACACTTAAGGAGACAAGTACAATCTTCAATATTTTGCTATCATTGTCATGAGGCTATTGTTGCATACTCAAATTTGAGGGCAATCAAGCATATCAAGAAAAATGGAGAAGGACAATGGAGGTGAATCAACCATGGAATAGGTAATATTTGTTTTATGTTTAATGTTTCTATGTTGGATTGTGCTTCATTGTTGGTTTAGGGCTTTGGGGTTTTAGTTTTGATGTTTTACAACCTTAACCTGAATTTTCCCTATTCTATAATTCTCACCATTGTTTTTCCCATCTTGGGTTTCCATGTATATCTGGTGTTCTCATGTGCAGTTGTGTGTGCTTATGTATTTGTTTGATTATCAGTATTTGCTTTGATTCAAGTTTTGATATATGTGAAAAGTTTTAAATAGATTTGATCTATTGATTCACCCCTCCCTTAGTAGATTGTGTACCTTTATATCCAACTATGTATCAGCATCAACCCAAACTTCTTTGTTTAGGTAAATACCTTGATTATCCAATTCTACATCAACATCAACCCAAACTTCTTTGTCTAAGCAAATCCTGATTGTCCAACCATGCATCAACATCAACCAAAACTCCTCATGTCTTGGCAAATGTCCTGATTTTACCTATGAATTGAGACACTCCATTATTCACAAGAAAGTCACCAACCAATGCTCAACTATCCATAGACCAACGATAACTCACTAAGCTTGTGGATTCAACTGTCCATAGACCACCAACAACTCACCAAGTTTGTGAATTTAACTATCCACAATCCAACAAATCATTGTACACCCCCTCTTGCTCTTGAAGGGACTAGAGATGAAACAGGTGCTTCTCATGCGATAAATCACCCCTAAGCAAGAAGCTAGCTCGAGATGATGATCCTCCTACCTCTGATGCCTCCAACCTTTGATTCCACCTATTTAATTCTTAGAGAAGATATACTTCTTCATTGTCATTATAAGGAGATTCTTGGTCACACATTGCAATATTACATCTTTCTCCCTTAGTTTTAGTAGCAATTAAAACATTATCTATTTTTAACTTGCCATCAATAAGATCTCTAGCACGTTGAATGTTATTCACTAGAATGTGTTCTTTTTTATTACAATAGAAACATTTGAAATTATTCTTTCATGTTGAAGCATTAGTCTTCCTTTTGAAAAACAAAGCAATCTCTTCATTAACTGAGTGAGTTTTAATGAACCTTTTCTCTTCATCAATTAAGTAAGATATCACACTTTCTAAGCTCGAGCTTGGATTTAATTTGTTTAAAGTAAACATAATATTGTCAAACCTTGAGTACATACTATTTAATAAAATAGTTTTGGCATCAACATCATCAATTGTATATTTTATTCCAACAAGTTGATTAAGAAGAGAATGAAATGTACTAATATGTTGAACAATATTATCATGCTCTTTCATTTTCAAACCAAAAAGTTTTTGTTTCATTCCCATTTTAGCACTTGAAGTCTGTGAACCAAATAAAAAATTAAGGTTTTTCCATATTTGGTTTGACATTTTTGTCAAATCAATATGATGCATCAAAGAACCCAAGACCAATCACTATTGTAGCTTTACGATCTTTTGCTATCCATTTTAATGTTTCATTTGCATCTTACGGTTTTTTGATAGTTCTATTAACAATATTCCAAAGATTATTTTCTATTAAAACTAATTATACTTTAACTTACCATGTATGAAATTCAAAACCCTCAAACTTCGAAATAATGTATGATTTCTCCATTGTAATTTCTAAAATGCATAAAATAAAGGAACTAACTTCATACCAAAACCTTTGTTACTCCATTGCAAAAACCTTAAGCCACTTCAAATAGGAAGCAAGACAGTCATTTTATTTAAATCTTCACGCACACATTCATTGTAGAAACTGCCTTAATGCAAGACAGTCATTTTATTTAAATCTTCACGCACACATTCATTGTAGACAGTCATTCCTCTTTTGCTCCGGGCCTGCTTAATGCACCAAACATTCACAGAACTTCCATTTTTGTCCAGCAAAATTTATTCCCCTTCCACATTGAACAGGCGATAATCTTATCTACATCATCTTGTTTCTTCTCATAGGCACAGGAATTGATAGTGCTCCGATACCAATGTGAGAATGGTGAGCAGATTGCAATTAAAGATCACATCATTGTTGCACAAGAATAACACAAAATAAAAAATATTTTGATTTTCTCAGATCTCATTTGTATTATATTGCATTGATTTATAAAGCCATTGATTTTTTTTGCAAACTATTTATCAGAATAACTTCCTAAAAACTAATTATTAATTGTGATATTGCGATAAGATTCAACTGTGTAGTTTTACGAGTCAAACTCATTGACCCATGTTTCACAAGAACTCATCTCTCATGATAATGAATGGTCTCACTCATTGCATCTAGGTGATGCTCATAGAGGTGAAGCACTAGGCCTTCCATGCGGTCACCCATCCCAGTACTACTCCAGCTCAAGCATGCTTAACCACAAAGTTTTTTCCCAAGATTAAGCCCACTTAGCTTGCAAAATCCCATTCGCAAGTTAACCTTATTTATTAAATTATTATTTTATTTATAATTTATTTATTTATTAACTCATGATAATTATTTATTTATTTATCACTAAAAACTAACCGAATAACTAATTTATTAAATATAAACCTTAATTTCCTAACAGGACTTTCCATCTTTAAATACAATTATCCATCTAGTTTGAAATTTTACAGACATGAAACTTACACTTGTTTTCTTCCTCTCTATTAGATGAAAGCTGATTTGAACCCAAGCTTATATGTTGCCAAACATGAGGCACAATACACTCTTAACTTTCAATTACAAGTTTGTTATTTCTCCCTCCAATGTCATTAGATTTCCACAATCCATTAGTATCAGAGCAGCTATTTCTGGATTAGATTGTGTGAACTTTTTTGGATCAACGTTTCGGATCACACTCCGTGATCCATCATCAGGATAGAGAGTTCAAGGAGATGAAAGTGATCCTCTCCATCCTGATGATGGATCACGGAGTGTGATCCGAAACGTTGATCCAAAAAAGCTCACACAATCTAATCCAGAAATAGCTGCTCTGATTTCTCCCTCCAGTTTAAAACCTAATGCTAGTCTACCTAATGATTCACTCCAAATTAAAACAACATGATATCCAACATTTTATCAGCAAGTCCTTTCTGTTTCCATAATCCAACTTATTGTCCATAAGACTTTAGATGGAATTAAAATAAATATTTCATATTCATGAGGATATGCCATCAGCATATTTTTGGAATACAAATCATCTTAGCATTGTCCACACAAGAGATAAGCTCTAACTCTAAATTGAAAGCCATATTATTACACGGCATTAAATCAATGTATTTGCTCAGACATTCGAAGTGCACAATAATAAAGTTTGAAACCATTCTCAGACACTTTTTAACAGTTAACAATCTACAATAAACTGGCAATCAACCACCGCTTGCAAACCCATAAAGAATGCATTCCAAAAAGCAAACATCATAAATATGTAGTCTACTTTCTATATACAACATAGCCAGATTATGAGCTCACAGATCCTTGACATTTCAAGGCATATAAAGCACAATACACTCTACACTTTCAATTACAGGCTTGTCATTTCTCCCTCCAGTCAAAAACCTAATGGCATTTTACCTAATAATTCACTCCAAATTAAGACAACATGCTAGTGTATCCAACATTTAATCTGCAAATCATTTCTGTTTTCCTAACTCAACTTATCCTCCATAAGCATTAGGTGAAATTAAAATAAACGTCTCATTCATATGTCATCAACATATTTTTAGCATACAAATCATCTTAGCACGATCCACACAAAAGAGAAGTTCGAACTTTGAATTGAAACCCATTAAATCAATTATGTATTTGCTCACAAACATTTGCACAATAATAAAGCTTGAAAGTCTTCTCAAACATTATCAACAGTTAACAATCTGCTATCAACTGCCACTTGCAAACCCATAAAGAATGGATTCCATAAAGCAAACATCATAAATATGTAGTTGGGGCTGCTTTCTATATACAAGTTACAACATGTCTGGATAATGAGCTCAAAAGTCCTTGACATTTCAAGGCATATGAAGCACAATACACTCTAAACTTATAATCACAGGCTTCTCTCATTTCTCCCTCCAATTAAAACTCCAGTGATATTCTAACTAATAATTCACTCCAAATTAAGACAACATGCTAGTCTATCCAACATTTTATCTGCGAGTCATTTCTGTTTTCCTAACTAAACTTATCCTCCGTAAGTCATTTCTGTTTTCATAACTCACAAAAATCTCACATTCGTAAGGACATTTTTGGAATACAAATCATCTTAGCATCCACACAAAAGAGAAGCTCTACCTCTGAATTGAAACCCATTATTATTATACAGCATCAAATCAAATATATATTAGCTCACAAACATTCAAAAGTGCACGATAACAAAGTTTGAAAACCTTCTCAAACATTTTCAACAGTTAACAATCTGCAATCAGCCGCTGCTTGCAAACCCATAAAGAATGTATTCCAGAAAGCAAACATCATAAATATGTCATAGGGGCTGCTTTCTACATACAACATAGCCGGATTATGGAATACAAAAATCTCACATTCATAAGGACATTTTTGGAATACAAATCATCTTAGCATCCACACAAAAGAGAAGCTCTACCTCTGAATTGAAACCCATTATTATTATACAGCATCAAATCAAATATATATTAGCTCACAAACATTCAAAGTGCACGATAACAAAGTTTGAAAACCTTCTCAAACATTTTCAACAGTTAACAATCTGCAATCAGCCGCTTCTTGCAAACCCATAAAGAATGTATCCCAGAAAGCAAACATCATAAATATGTCATAGGGGCTGCTTTCTATATACAACATAGCCGGATTATGAGCTCAAAGGTCCTTGACATTTCAAGGCATATAAAGCACAATACACTCTAAACTTGTAAACTACACAAAAAGCCACTCGAGGATGCTGCAAATGCATTAAATATCAAGATAAGCTCAATACTTGTCACCTCCGCCAGTCAGCCTGGACATGAATTGCCTTTTCTGCAGTCATAATGAAACATTATTAGTCTCAAAAGTACTTGCCATCTTAAAAACAAGTGAATTACAAGTTAAATCCCGAAAGGACTAAAAATAAGAAACTGGATATAATCTCAGAAATTTCAATTACAAGAAGGTTGACTTCGTACCAGTGCCAAGAGATCGGTCGCTTCTACTCCTTGCTTGAACTTGTGGCAGTACCCTGTGAGTTCTTGGAGACACGGAAGGCTGCTTCAAATTGGGAGCTGATGGAAGAGAGTGTCTTCTTATCATACCGGTGCTCTTCTCCTGAACATCTGGACTCATCCTTGGAGAAGCTTGAGCACGAAGCTTTGCCTTAGCTGACTCAGTGGCAGCCATATAGCTAGGAACTGATGGACTTCCTTGCAAATTGTTATCTGAATGATCGCCTTTCACAGATCCAAATGAGCTACGCCTTCTACCTGCCTTTTGCTCTGTCACAGGAAGTTCAGGTTCTGTCTTGGTAGTCAAATCAATATTATCATGGTTGGTAGGTAGAAGATCTCCATTTGAAACAGAAGATGCCTTCTTTTCTTGTGATAATTCATCATCTTGGGAAATGTTTTCAGGTGGACCTGGTTGCTGAGCTGGAGATACTTCCTGAATAGAGGAAATTGTCTCAAGCTCTTTACATAACGGATCAAATGAGAAATGATCTGGAGCTACATGCTTAACTGGTTCGTCATGCATTACTGTATCCATTGAGCTAAGTGTTGTAATCTGCATGCTAGTCTGATCTGATGTAGCATCCAATGTTGCCTTTGGCACCTTTCTAAAGCTGCGCTTAGGTATCTCAGCTTCTACCTCCAGATGATCTGATACAGCATCTGCTGTTGTGTTTGATACCTTTCTCAAGCTGCGCTTGATCTTTTCAGCCTCAATCTCAGGTGTGTCTGTTGTAGAATCAACCATTGAATTTGACACCTTTCTTAAGTTACGTTTAACCTTTTCCATTTCTACCTCTGGATGATCTGACGCAGAATCCACAATTGAATGTGATACCCTTCTCGTGTTGCGTTTAACCCTATCAGTTTCAACCTCAGTCTGGTCTGAAACTGAATCCACTGTTGAATTGAACCCTTTTCTAAAGATCCGTTTAGGCTTCTCAGCCTCGGCTTCATGTTGGTCAGAAACAGAGTCTGTTGCTAATTTTGAAACCTTTCTTAGACCGCGCTTTGGCTTCTCAGATTCACCATCGGGATGATTTGAAAAATGATCTGACATTAAAGTTGAAGCCTTCCTTGAGTTGCGCTTTGGCCTTTCCACTTCAGCCTCAGTTGGCATCGTATTCTCAATTGTCTTTTGCTTCTTTGATGTATTATTTGTCTCCTCGGAATATCTCAAAGGATAAGCAGACATCCAACGTGCCATCCAGACCCATCCCGAATTGGAATTGTCAGGAACACAGTCAATTCGTAGAGAATTTGTCTTGGGTGCATTCTCCAAAAGCTTTGTCAGACAATTATTGAAATCAGTATCAATATATGCAGCAATTCAAGAACAGTTTGGAAGAAATGTCATCACTCAGACTAGTTATGCAAAAATTATGATTACCTGACGAGCAAGTGCATTTGCCAACAGTTTTTCAGATTGGGAAGCTCCATTGGCCACAAAACCTGTGGACCTTTTTCTCTCCTGAAACAGTCCAAATGAATTATGGTAAATGTATCAGCAGTCAACATTTTAGCAAACATACTATTAATATAGTATCTGACACGCAACTTCCATGAGATAATTTCATTCAATCTCTTACCAATTCATTTCCTCTTGGACGATTATGTCTGTGCCTATGTTCAAGCTTCCCTTGTATAGCCAATCCTTGTTCTGACATTCTAACTTGGCGACCACGAACTAGAGCTTGCAATCTAATAATTGCTTGCAAACAGAGTAAGGCTCCCACAGCCTGTCGCCTAACCAAATGTCCCCGAACAAGAGCTTGTAGCCTTATGAGGCCTCGTAGGGCTCGAAATGCTTTCCGGGCCTACACAACCAAAAACTAGGCTTGATCATTTTAAAAAGTTTCAGGTCACAGCCACCAACATAAAAATGCAGCATGTTGATTCAGGCAATTGCCAGAAAAAATAAAATGCTAATACACATAGACAATAGATATTATTAAAAACAACACAATAGACGTGGAAAAAAACCTAGTACCAGATAGCCCCGAAAAACAGATTGTGCTTTGATGGCTGCTGATTCTTCCCTTAGTCTTTCAACATTATCACTGGTAATAATGACTTCTTGCATACAAGACTCTGAGTGTTCTTCATCTGCCAGCATAGCAACTGCTTTATCAACTGATGGTGAGGCAGATAACTTTTCTGTGCCAGCAATTCCTGCCTGCTTAGTCTGCTCTCGAACAGGACCATTTTGTTCATTCTCTCTGCTTACAGATGATGGTTCCAGTGATGCAATAGCACTGGACACATGGTCTTGATGTGATTCTCTCTCCAGAATTCTCACATCTTGATCCTTTGATGACTTCTTCTAAATAAAAAAATAGCACAATATTAGCTACAGTTAGTGAATGGAACACAAGATGCAACCAGCAAACATATATGCTTTCACATATGAAAAGCTAGCTAAGAACAGAGAGTGACACAACATCAACAAACAAACATTTACGCTTTCACAGTCTAACTAAGAAAAAAAAGTGCCTAGATTACTAATTATCTATATGAGAAAGATATCAAGAAAATGGACTACCCTTCCTCTCAGATTGCAAATAACATTTCTTGAATTGAGATTCCAGAAAGGAAAAACAGTATGGACTAAAAGCATTCCAAATTTCCCTTATTGAAACCTGCTATTGATTGAAAGAGTTATTCTTCTGAGGTTGGATGCAGACTTAACTTCCAACAAAAACTCTAAGTGGAATAACTAGAAAGGAAATTGTGTTATTGATTCCTTATACTTTGTAGAGAGGATATCTATGCATTCAGATTCTGCAACTATGCTCCCATGCATGATACGTCTAATTTTCACTGTGGGAAGTTAAATTTGTACAAATCCATCTAATTTCAAAGTCAAGGGAAGACTTCACAGCTAAATATGGGTTTAAGACATTTTCTCATTACACCAAGAGGTGTAACTACAATGACATCAAGGGGATTGTAAGGGAGGAGTGTGTAACAAAAACCATTAAACATAGCCATTTACTGTCAATCCTTTATTACATCCAATTGCAAGTGGTGATAGTGTGGGCTACTATGCGAATAATCTAATTATAAGTAACATAAGTTTGACAGCCATTTACATGTCAAACCTTTATTATGCCCAATTGCGGGTGGTGACGCATAAAAGCTCACACTATCACCACGTGCAATTGGATGTATAGTTGGGTATAAAAAGCCTATAGAAACCTAATAAACTAGCACAGATGTCTTAAATAGCTCTACCTAAAAGACACCAAGAGATATGATATCTAACCTAGGTCACAAATTCAACACAAGCACCTCCTCAATATCGATATTTTTTGACATCTTTTAAATAGATGTAATTAAGATATATGCTAGTTTAGTATTACTTCTTAGTAGAATTTGGATAAACCTTTAATTAGTTAATTTTTTTTGCTGGTTCTTTGTAGATTGTCATTGTGGAAAATTGCATTATCTGTGAGCTTGATAGCCTATATCCATGAACTGTGCAGAGGTCTTAGAGCCTGTGAACTCCTCTATCACACTTAATAACTTTTAGTGGAGATTGGTGTATGGCATGAAAGATTGATATGCATTCGTATGAATCCGTGGAATCTTCATATATGGCTCCTTCTGCTTTACTAGATTTGCTTTATCAGTTCAGTTGTGTGAATACCTTACCCTTGCAAATTATTGTTTGAATTCCCCGATATGAGAAAACCTTCTCTAGCTAAAAGGAAATTTCAACAAGCAAACAGAATTTTATCCTGCTAAAGTGGCACACAAACAAGATTCACAACTACCTACTTGCATTATATTTTCTTTTGCTCACAAATGCACTCTTGTTTGATTTCTTTAACCCTCATTCTTGGATCTTTCTTGGTGACTCGCCACATTTTCTCTATTGGGTGGAACAAGGATGTGATGCAGGCCATATCAGAAGATCATTTGATCTTCCACTGCATATAGAAGTACCAAGAATAATGATGTCTCTAATACTTGGGGATGTTGGACAGAATTGGTTTGGTCATTGACAAGGTGATTTATCCTCCCTGAATTAATGTGCATTAAAAGGTCAGTCAAAACCTCTATTCTGATTTCAGCTTTGGTCTTCGGATTTTAATCTCTTTCAACTTTTTTGCAGGAATATCTGGAGAAAATGGTGTCATCTTCAGAAAAGTATACTCTAGTTCAATATATTTGCATTTCTCAATATATCTCCAGAAACATCCCTACAACCATACTTGGATATTTAAGAAAATGTAAACCACCGGTGTCCCCCCCTAAAATCTATTGAGGAACAAATCTATTTGCCTCAAATCAAACTTTGGAAGTGCTTAACTAGGACAATGTTGGGATTCCACCTGGAGCAGATTTTAGGAATTATTCTACTTCTAAGCCATGTTTCAAATAAGTAATTTTTAAAGATTATTGTCAAATGTTCTTCATTACAAGCCAGAATTTATTATACATTTTGGAATCTCTCAATTCCTTATTATATCTCGCTTTTTCTACGTATTTCATGTACTATGTAAAGGGGAGGAAATGACTTACCATTTGTTTCATTAGTCGAAAAGCTGCAGATTTTCTGGCAACTCCTTGATAACAAACAGGTCCTTCGGGTGCTGCCATGATTTCTTAATCTCAGTTCAACAAAATCCTTCAATTATATACGCCTGCATTAGTTCCCAGGGTTGATTATAGAAGAACCCTGAACCCTGACTATGTCTTCCTCTCAAGGAAGAACCAAAGAGAAGAAATATTACCATGATGGTTTTCATCAGTTTGGCTGAACCATGTTCTTTATATGACTTAGCAGTTAACAGTTTGTTAGACATCAAGCCTAACACTGGAGTGCAGTTCCCCAGTAAGGATATCCTATAATGATTAATCCAGAGTCCCTCCATGGAGCCATCTTTAAATATAAATTACTATCATCCAGAGAGTATTATTTTCAGTTGCGACCAAAGAATCAATATTCCAAATATCAGAACCCATCATGTCTGCAAGAAGATACTAATGGCGGTTAAGAAGAAAAAAGACTCACAGCAAATCTGAGTATCTGATTTACTGGAAAAGTATAGTCAACATTAGAGCCAGGCTAGAGATGGAACATACAAAGGTGATAATGTCTGTAGATTATTCAACCTCGAACTTTTAAAATAAGTTATGCAGACTAGCGCACCTGACCCAGCAATGCAAGCAGAAATTTTCAACACCCTCATGAAATTCAAGTCATATGAGACAGTCAGTAAATGCTAACAAGATTTCAATATTTTGTATTAGGTGGTGTTTTTGTAGTGTATCAAATTACGTAATAATGTGCTGGCATTTCTGCATAGTTTCAAGTCAATCTTCATCGACTCATATTATGCTATTACATTCAAATCTAGGTGATCTGTGCTCAACCAGATAATGAAATCCAACTTTTACAGCTAAGTTTAGATTCAAAGCATATGCATATACAGTCATTGCACTAATGCAGCAATGCTGCCATAAGTACAATAGTGTTTGATTCTTAATTTCTCAAGCCTAAGCTTGTAGAAATTATGAAATAAGAAATTGTACAATGCTACTTAATTAGAAATTAAATGACAGTCAAGAGAGGAAGAAACTTACAGAAGAATTAAGAAGACTATATTTATCCTAGAAACCCTCTGAAGAGAGAAAAAACAGATTGTGGCAATAGCAATTGCCTACTACCTTATTATGCAGCAAAATGTCATATTCAATGAGTGCACAAATGATTGAATACAATCTGCCCCTTGTTCCATTCAATAAGACCTTGGCTATGGAAGCAATCTGGCCCTTGATCCCTTAGCTGCATATTTGCCTTTGCTTCTATGCTCCTTTCCTTTGCCTCTCATCTCTTCAAAATACTACATAGTACATACGATTTTTCTGCTTGATTCTAAAATAAGATACAACATTAAATTGTTCCCTCTTCCATCAATCTGAGAAAAAACAACATGAAATTTTCCTCCCATTGCATTTTTACAAACCAATGCAACCTCTAATTTATAGATTTCTATGCACTGCAAGGTTCTCGTAGGCCCAAAAAGAAATTCCATCTACACAAGAAGCTGAAACAGCAACTGTATAGTTCATATTCCAAATTCTGGCACGTGTATTATCAGTTTGTACAGTCCACAACACTTCTGCAATCACTCCACAATCTGTCTTTTTCCTGCCCTGTAATCTTTCCAACACCTACACCTGCACATAGTTTTCCCAGATCCAATTTATTGTTCACAAAAATCCACATCTTTGTATGTTTATTATATTTTTTATGATCCAGTCAGATCACACCTCCCTTATTAAAGAAGCTTTGGTCTTAAGTTTGGGATATGGTATCATTTCCCCTCATTTGTGAGATTTTTGTGTTTCAATTCTAATAGCTACAATGTCTCTTGTGATGCTCAAATCATGCTACAATGGACCTATGGGTTAGAAATAACTACAGAAATTCCTCCCTGCTTGCTAAACACAAGTGGTACAATTTTGTTAATACTACAACGAACTACATTGCCATGGAAGAAAACATGCTACAACTTGGCCATGATGTTATACATGCTCCCAAATAATTCTCTTGCTTCCTTGAGGTGGAATCAGCATTTTGAACATTACCAGATTCACAGATCCAAGTGACAACTCACACTTCTTTCCTTTTTGTAAATCCAGCAGTACCCTTTATGCAGCTTCACAAATCCCAAGGGTTCACAATCTACTCTGATACCAAATCAATCCATAATTTCTCAACCCTAGCTTGTAAAAATCATGAAACAAGAAATTGTATTGTGCTACTTAAATAGAAATAAATGACAGTCAAGAAAGAAAGAGAAGAATTAAGAACAACATATTTATCCTGGAAAGACCCCTAAGAGAGAAAAAACAGTTTGTGGCAGTGGTACTTGCCTACTACTTATATTATGGAGTAAATTGGCAAATACAATGAGTGTGCAAAAGGTATGGATACAATCTGCCCCTTGTTCCATGCAACAAGACCTTGGCTATGGATACAATCCATCCCTTGCTCCATTAGCTGCCTATCTCCATTGTTTGCCTATGCTTCCATTGCTCCTTTCCTTTTGCCTCTCACCTCTTGGAAATATAACACAATTGTTCTCCTTAATTCTGAAAGAATAAGATACAACATGCAGTTTGTTTCCTCCTTCATCAAAGCAGGCAGATACAACATACAATTGTCCTCCCATGCCCATTTTACAAACCAATACAACCTCCTATTTATATATTCCTTTGCATGGCAGAGTTCTCCCAGGCCCAAGAAGAAATTCCATCAACACAAGATGCTGAAACGGTGACTGCTTAGTTTGGATTCCAAGTTCTGGCATGTTTACTATCAGTGGACATGGCCACAAATGTGGTACCGCATTCACAGTACAGTCTCTTTTTTTCTGCTCTGTAACCTATCCAACACCTGCACCTGCATTTAGTTTTCCTAGATCCAATTTACTGTACACAAAAATCCAGGTCTTTGCATGTTTATTACAATTTTTATAATCCATTTGGATCAGTATTTAGATAGTTTAGACAATCTCCTTGTAAGATCCTAACAGAACAGTGCAGTTAGAAGACTTCATTGCTCTGCTCAGGTTCAACTAATTAGGTAGATACTTAGAAAGTACCCTCCTTCAAGTGCTTAAAAGTGTAGTAAAATGATGCAGAAAACTGGCTTCAACCAGGAATCAAATAGTAGCCAAGATAGCAACCATAACCAGGCAATTCTTTAATTTCTTTATATTCAACTGATCTGTATCCTCTCTGTGATCAGAAAAGGCTTACTTAAGAAGAACTGCATCATTCTTCTTTCCAGATTCAAGGGGAAAGCACAATTATGGAAGGACCCATTCAGATCCTAGGCAATATTGGAGCCACAAAACCCACGAAAGCATTACAAACATAAAAACCAATCTGTGGTTGGAAAAATACCATTCAGTCAATATCTAATTCTGAAGGTTGTAAATCCAAAGTGAGAATTTCTTAACTAAAAGTAATCCATGAGCTGAAACAAATACCCTAGAGTTTTCAAAACCTCAAAATCTAGCCATATTTTCTTCTGAAATAAACAAGTTCTGGCCAGCTCCCAGAAGCTAAAATTTCACAGAATTAGAAAGCTGATCTGTGGTTCAATTCAAGTGTTCTGCATAAATATAAAGTGCATATCTGTTCCTAAAAAATACGATATCAAAAGCAATCCATGAACCAACTCATGAGAACACACGGAACAGTGGTCTGGGTGTTACAGAACAATCCAGCACCTGTTTTTATGTTTGACCAGTTTTTCCAGTCAAAATCCCACAAGGTTTTGGAAAAATCAAAAAGGGGGAAAAGAACACAGGTTGTTCAACAACCCACATTCTTTTCCCATCTTTTTCAAAAGAAACTCTGTAATTTGCTTAAAACTACCTATTTTTTTCATTTTTGGATCATTTTTTCATTCTTGGATTTGCAAAGTTTTTCCCATTTTAAATCCTTGTAATTGAATTCTATTTACACTTTCAGTTTTCCATGTAAATGCCATGTTAATGGAATGCTGCTATACTTTGTACATACCCATATGGCATATTCTTGAAAGCAGATAACCTTCTCTGAAAATTAATAAGCTCCAGCCAACTCCTGAAAGCCTCGAAGAATTTTACGAACTTAAAAATCTGAAAAAAATTCACGTGAGGTTGTGTTGTTCCTAAAAACTACAACACTAAAGTGAAAACAATCCTCAGGCTGATTGGCAATTGGATCTAGACCACGTTTCCAAATCCTTTAAAGCATATCTGGAAGCAGGCAAATTTCTTCCAAGTCAAAAAGCTCTGGTGAGTCCCAAATGTGAATGAGGCCTTGTAGACAAACAAAAAAGGATCGCCTGTTTAAACCAAGTTATTCTGTGTACAATCAAGAAGTGGTTATTCATTCCTAAAACTTGTAAAACTAGAGTGAGAATCGACCCCCAATTATAATCAAGCCACTGCTTCCAAAAGCATTAAGTCCACACATAAGGAAAATTTTGTTTAAAGAATAGCTGGTTTAAAGTCTATCATTTTGTGTAAAAGAAAAAACTTAAAAAGTGAGCATCTATTCCTGAATGTTATAAGAGAGAGCCGAAAACAATCCTTAAACAGCAAATCCATCATTTGATACAAATCACTGTTTCCAAAATCTTAAAGTCTATCCATAAGGAACAATTTAAGAATAATATTTTGCTCTATACTATATAGTTAACAGGCCATTCCGTGTGATACTGAAAAATGGATGGCCGCTTCAAAAATGTGCAAAACTAAAACAAAAAAATTGTTAAAAATGATGTGCAGTTTGATCTAACCCACTGCTTCCAAAAACGTAAAGCATACCATACAGAACATTATCAGAAACAGGAAACTTTTGTCCAAAACCTAAAAGCTCTGATTTGCACTCAAATTACCAAACATCTGTCACCGGAATATAAAACCTGAACTATAATATGAGCCAGACCATTAAGGGTGAAAGTTAATATTGGAAATACATTCCTAAAATCCGTACATCTAAGCTGATCCCCAATTTAATACAGAGCACTGTTTCTAAGGCCTTAAAAATCTGTCAATAAGGAAAACTCAAAAAATTAATATTTTAGTTTGAACCAGGCTATTCCATATAAAATTTGAAAGTGGTATCCAGCCCAAATAGTCACAAAACTAAACTGAAAACAGTCCGTTAGTTAATCCATATTTGATCCAAACTTCTTTTCTTAATCTGGTACAAAGATCGATTTAAACCAGGCCAATTTTTGAAAAATAGGAAAGTCGGTATTAATTCCTAATAGTTACAAAACTAAAGTGAAGGCAGTCAATTAGCTGATCAATGTCGATATTTCCACGATATTAAATCCCACCTCATCCACCATGATTAAGGGACATTTTAAAGTCAAAAGTAAAGTCCTTTTAAGCCACATTATTCTGTGTAAGGTTTAAAAATGAAAACTAAGCAGAAAGCAGTCCATGAGCTATTCTCTATTTTTTTGGGGTACTGCTGGCTCCAAAATCACCCATAAGGAACATATTATATAATAAATAAATTGGATTACCGTTTTACCCAAGCATTCCTCTATATAATTTTAAACTGGGTACCCATTCTTATAAATTGTTAAACCAAAACTAATCTGAAAACAGCCCATTTAGTCTGATCCATAATTTGATCTAAACTACCGTCTCCAAACCTTTAGCTTCTAGCCACGAGCAACATTTCAAATGAAAAAAAATGCTTCAAATTCGGGTGATTCTTTGTAAACTTTCGAAGTGTGAATCCATCCATTCTTAAAAATTACAAAATTAAGCTGAAAGAGCACACGAGCTGATCTGTAATTCGACCCAAACCACTGTTTACAAAACCTTGAATGTCCCCCATAACAGAACATTGTAGAACCTTAAAAGTGGTTAGCCATTCCTGTAACTCTTAACACCAAATTAGGAAAAAGCCGTGATCGATCCAACCTATTGCCTCCAAACCCTCACAGTCTGTACACATAAACTCAACATTTTGAAGAAAAAAAAAAATTAGGTAACCAGATCTGTAGGTATCCACTGACCCCATTTTCTCTAGTGCTGTCCTTCCTCGAGAGCCTATCTGAAGAACGAGATCTGGTCGACTTCTTCCCAAACAGCAGAGTTTTGAGCCATTTTCCTGGAGACTTCCCCATATCTTCCACAGACGATCGACCAAGCTCAGAATCCCTGCAACTAAACACAGTAGCACATTGTCAATACATAACTAGTACTATAGTATTAGAAAATAGCTTAATGGGCACAGATGTTATTGACATAAGAAAACAAAAAAATTACATTTTCATGTTCAGACAAAACAGAAGCACCTAAAACAAAATAAAAAAACGAGGAACAAGGATTTTTAAAAATAAGAACGTACGCAGCGTACCACTGATTGTTATTCTATGTTATGTTTTGTTGGGTTCTTGTTTTCTCACGGGCAATGCGGCTCAGCAATACTACATAGCTCGTGCCATCCACCGCTACTCTGAACATTCATAAATACACAAAAGCTACATTCACCCCACCATTAATCATTCAATCTTCTAATTCACTCGTACCTACTAGACAAAAAACACAGAAAACCACAACGTTGATCCAAATATGATTTCCATTCCATTGCAGAACATGGAAACGTTTTGTTTCAGAAGCTGGTTGTAATCTGCTCTGACACTCGGGCTTTTTTAAGTGTTTTTTTTTTTTACGCTGATCAGAAGATTTAAGATACTACAACAATATCTAAAACAATCACAAATTTGGCATCAGATTAAGGTGTCCTAAAGGACCTTTTGGTCCGATGCAGATAAAAGTGGAGGGGATCTAGATAAACTGATCCCCAAATAGAGGCAGGTTAGGACAACAGCCTCCAAATCTGGCGGACTGTTGAAATGAATTCAATTGCATTGAATTAGGATTTCACGTCCGTTGCCACCTGCTTGCCCGGGGGATGAGTGTGGGGTACCTTTTTAACTGCCTCATAAAAAGGTTTTTTAATTCGCTTAACAGTGGTTTTGGCCTTGTACGTGGACCTCTTTTAAAGGGGTGGCACTGGGAATTTTGCATTAAATCTAGTACCGTGCTCCAAATTCAAAAAGATTGCCAACTAACTAACCAAGGAAAACAATTTGTAACCGTTATACAACGAGGCAGTTTAATGTATTTTAATCTCCTTGTTAAGTTTGGCTTTTAGTGTCTTCCGACAAATATGGAAAGACTGTGTATTCAACGATGACTTCTATCTTTGAGTTACAGTAGTTTTTAAGTCCGGCAGTATAAGTAGTTAGGTGAGGGGTAAGAGATAATTCACCTATTTAATATTCCTTGTGAGACGTCACTATTATCCAAGAAGATTCAATTATAAAAATATTTTAATTTATTCAATGATTGATTCATACATGTAGCGGAGTTGGTTTGGGTCGTGGGTTTGCTCTCTATAGATTCCAAGTTCGATTCTGAGGCTCAGGTTAACCCAATGTACGTGGCTGGTGGGTAACTGTGTACATCCTGAGAGGATTAGTCTCGCCTCAAGGATATTCATGTTAAGTTCCTAAATAGTACATCAAATTTCCACAAAAAAATTAGCATATCTCTATATTTTAATTAAGAGCTTATAGTTATAGTTTGGGGTTATGGGTATCAACCATGTAGCCTAATCAATTATGTCTTTGCTAAGTTGTCCAAAAAATACTCTACATAAAAGTTAGGTTGAAACATGTGCACCAAAGCATGTATTACAAATCGACTTATATGTCACCATATGATTGGTTGTTTCTTTAATGTTACTTGCAAAGGATATAGTTACACATGTATATGTGCACATGGATCGGTTCCGTATTAAATTTTTACTAGTATATTATTTTTCAGCTAGTGATTTTTTTAATATACCTAATTAGGAGGCTAATTGCATGGTGTCATAGCAACTATTTGTACATGCTCATATATTGGATCCTTTCCCCTAAAAATACAAATAATAGTTGTCAAAATTTAATTCTTAAAGAGATACAATTTAGTCTAGTTCATTGTACAAAAAAATATTTATGAACACTTTATGCAATTAATATAAAATATTGTGTCTTTGTCATCACATTGAATAGTCTAAGTTTGTACTATCTATACAACTCTAGTGTACAATTTCTAAGTTCCTAAACCAAATAATAATTTATTTTATAAAAAACATTATATGTTCTCAATCTATCATATGTAAAAACCATGATTTCTAATAAATGTCATTCTCTTTCAAGAAATGTGCAATTAATTGTCTTTTTAGAGACCCAACCATTAGATACTAAAATTCATACAAGACAAAGAGATGTAAAGCTTGTCATTTGATACATAAATGGCATCTAATATAAATTTCAACCATAAAATGTAAATATTAATACAGATTTTATATGTAGCACTTCCATAAAAATGTAAATGGTCTCCCTATCAATATATGAGATATAGTCAATTAAAATGGGCTATTAAAGACAAAGGCTAAAATTGTGTGTCTCACTATATTCAACATTATTTTATGGTGCCATTAAAGAAGTATTTTCCTTTAGGCTTATAAAGAACCAAAAGACGTTGCCTATATTGTATCCCATGGTGTTTTGAAATTGTTTGGTATGAACTAAATGTTGGAGTGGCAACATCCATGGAAGTAACTTTTATTTAGTACATAATCAACTATAAATTGGTTTTATCATCTTTCAATCTTGACACTTATTTTCCCTCATTTCCTTAATTTTTCTACTTTCTTAAGTTCTTTGTCACTTTCTTAACTCAAGATATTTGTCATGATATGCACAGACACTATCATTGAGTCCACCTATGATATTGATCCTTGTCTTGAGATGTATCACTCCTTATAGAGATTCTAGTCACACCATAATTTATAAACAACACTAATGAATATCAATTAAGTAAAATTTATCTATGTGTTAAACAATTTAGGAATCGTTAAATTTCCAACCAAGCTACTAGCCTTACATAAAAGTCAAAGACTACTTGGTTTGTTATCTAATAAGATAAATTGTTTATTTTTTATTGTCATAAATAGTTGTAGATATATGTCTTGATTATTCCATACAAGTCGCATCTCCCAAAATTCATAAAACATCTAAAGCATTTTATTCCCAATTTCTATATTTTTAATAATAGATAACTCATTCCATTTATTTATTTTTAATCTAAAACATAAAAATCTTTTTATTACCATGGAAGAACAAAAATGGAAATGATATCCTTTTTTAAACAAACATATTACTAAGACACTTCTAGAATATTCTTAGGAATCATAAAACAAATTAGATTAGCTTGTAGAGAGACCTTTTGACTTTTATTATGTTTACCTTCACACATTTTTTCTTTTGTGATTTTTTAAAATGAGAAACCTAACCAAAATTAATGCATAGTCGTAAAAAAATATCATAATAAGAATATTCATTTAGTGCTCAACAATCAAACAAAACTTTTATCCAATAAGAAAAAATGTTTAAGTTCTTATTGTCTTAAATGGTTGTCGATATGTCATCATTTTTCCATACAACTCACATCTCCCAAAATTCATAAAACATCTAAAGCATTTTATCCATATTTTTTATATTTAATAATAGATAACTCATTCCATTTCTTTGTTTTTAAGGTAAAATGCAAAAGCCTTTTATTACCATGGAAGAACAAAATGGAAACAATATCCTTTGTTTGTTCCAAACAACAAACATATTACTAAGACACTTCTAGAATATTATTAGGTATCATAAAACAAATTATAATTTCTTGTAAAGAGCCCCTTTGACTTTTATTATGTTTACCTCCTTGCTTTTTTTAAATTAAAAAACTAACAAAAACTCAAAAAAATATGTAGTCATAAAAATTTACCATAACAAGAATATCTATTTAGTGCTCAACAGTCAAACAAAACAACTATTTTAATGGCCTTATTCAAATTAATGACTCTAATTATGAACGATTTATAGTATTATAGCTCTTGGAAAATGTAAAGAATTAACCATATAAGCATTGTGGTAGTATTCAATCATATTGTATCATTACATGCTCTTAGATGATTTTGGTAGACCACAGATCATGGAGAAAAAATTACACAATTAACATGATAATTCTCTATAATAAAACCATCTACGAGGCGTGGGAAAATAGCATACACCGTTGAAAAAAAAAATTGTCTTAAACATGAGAGAGTAGCTATATCTAGTGTCTTATTTGGCGACAATATGTAAATAATTAAAGAGTGGAAGAGAAAGATAGAAAGAGAATAAAGGAGTAAGTTCTAATTAAGGGAATGAGTTGTTGTAGAAAGTTAATTTAAGGAGGTAAAATTCATGTAATTGTTAAAGACTATAAATTTTACACTCTTTTTAATAAAAGAAAAAATTTCTACATCATTAAATTCTTACAAGACTCTATTATATTCTAGTTTATTAAGGATAATCTTCAACATACTCCTTTCTCATCCCTCAAAATTCTAACCAAATAATTCATAGTTACATGATATTTTTTTTTTCGGCCTTGACTTGGGTTTCAAAACAAATTTTAAAAGGATCAAAGCATTAGGGCATTAGGTAATAGTGTCCCCACATAATAGATGCTACCATAAGAAGTTGGTCCCTTGTGCAGGCTTAGTACTAAGAGCTAATGTAGGCATAATTTACCATCATCATTTTATAAATAGTATAATTTAGGGTTAACAGCCATTTGCCCAAAAAAACTTTCTCTAGAAGATCTTGTTACCATCTATAGATAATTTTGAACCAACAATAAATAAATCTCAATAAATAAATAATATAATATAACCTACATAAATATCATGCCAAATAGTACTCACAATCTAAGTTCCAAGTGACTAGGCTAATCTTAATGGCTTTCCTTACATAGTGTTGCAACCAAGTGCTAACTTGAATGTTCCATATAAGTGGACAACTTTATAGCACTTTTGACAAACTTCATGCCAAGAATATCAACATTCTTTAATTTTCTGCACTTTGGTTTTAAATATAAGCATCCATTAAATCATATCCCTAAGACAATTGTGAAAGCCTTATAATCATTGTTGACTGATCCACCTACCCTAACTCTTATATCTTCCAAATGTGTAGAGGTATCCTTCAATTCATAATCTAAATGTTGTGAGTGAACTTTGTGCATTATCACTAACTTTGGAATAGGACTCTTATCTACAATAAATGACATCCATAATTGTTGTGTCTATTATTTATGTATTTGCATTTAGGTTCACTCTTCCCCTCCAACACAAGCTTCTCCACTACCTCATTCTTCTTTGTTACCTCCTAATTTATTTATTTTTCTTGCTTCTCTATTGGCTCCTACCTCTCTCATTTCTCTTATAAATTCTTTGTTTTGATGCACTTATTGTGGCCTACATTTGAGCACCATCCACCCATGAGCTTTGTTGTAAGATTCTATGTAAATCATCAATTCAGTGCTAAAAAATACTATATAAAATTATTTGGGTGCTCACAATTAATTAAAAATAATAATTGGGTGCTCAAAATTATTGTAGAAACCTATTTGGGTGTTCAATCTTACAACAAAAATTTATTTGGTTGTTGAAAAATATTGTAAAAGTCTAATAGAATAGAATATGATTTACTTTCATTTTAATGCTCAAAGTAAGCAAAGTGAAATATATTGTCAAAATGGTGTATTTGAAAGATGACCTAATCAAAATATGTATTATTAATTTGGTTTAAGGAGTGATACAAGGATTAGGGTGAGAGGATCAAAAAGAAATATTTGCATGTTACCCTACCTCTATGGCATGTGCCTACCTAGATACTTTGAGAAACTACCACATGTCCTCACACTTATGCCATTTTTCTTCACCCCTACTCTATTTCCTATGTTGTTGCTACATGGGTTGTTCTCTACCTCTTTATTACTACCCCTAATGGTTATCTTAGTTATAGTAACCACAAACCTCATTGTCTTCATTTTTCTCTAGAGGACTTGCTATAAATTGATCACATTAATTGCAATGGTTATATTTCTTAGTTGAAAGATCTCAACATGCCAATACCCAAACAATTTTCCTACATCAAATGTTGGACGCATCCTCTACTCAGTGAAAGGAAATTAGGGAAAATGGGGCAAAGAATATGTTAGTTTTTCTATAGTTATGATTATATCTTTAATTTAACAACAATACATTATTAAAATAACTTATTGAGGTAAAGAACATTTAGTGTATATGATTAAATTAATTAACTTTTTAGTCAAGTATGTAACTTACATTGTTAGGTGTTAGAGATGTAAAATATGATTAAATAAATTACTTGAGTATTCAAATAGATAAGATCAAGGGGAAAATATTTAGTTGCTAGTACCAATAATTTTGAAGAATAGGTGCCATAATTTTCACCTATTGTTTAGGGGTTTAAAAATCCATTTTTTATGGCTCTTACATTTATATACATGTTTGATAAATCATATTTGATGATGTGGGCCTAAAACCTTAGGTTTAAGTAGAAGAGTTGCCAAGTTGCTTTAAAAAATTGGATCCAATTCAAAATTTGTGAGCTAGGGTGCTCAAATACTAGGTCTACTCCCCTGAAAATGCTTAAATCTTGTTTTAATAAAAGGTTTTAAGAATAAGAAAAGGCATAAAATATACACAAGAATATATTATTAAGATGCAAGGAAGTTGTGAGCATGACTTGTTGCACTTACAACATACACAAAACAATGATCAATCTTACTCTATCTCCTTATTAGCAAATTATTAACTTCACACTCTTCTTTATAGCAAGGTTTTCATTGTTCTCATTAATTTTAAAATAAATGATGAGATTATTATCATATGTTAGAGAATCAAATTCATGTTCTTACAGATGGTGAAAATTATATTCCTTGCACTTTAGACTATTTGTCTTAAGTACAATTATTAGTGTATAAGTGGTATATTTATAAATAAAAGTTTAAAAAATATTTAAGCTTTCATTAACTTTTATCTCATACATTTTGATGAATAGGCCTTGATTTACATCTTACCCTTCCCTTATATTAATTTGATTATAAGGGCATGGAAATGAATTTATTTCAAATCTATGTGCATGGAAATGAATCTAGTTCAAATATGCAAGCATAGAAATAAACCTGGTTCAAATATATGTGTATAGATTCAATCCATAAACTTTTAAATTTAATTTAGTAATGGGATCCAACCAAATTTTATTGGTAATTATTACTCACTGACATAGTCTTGAAATATTCAAATTACATAGTAAGGTGTTATATATAAAAGGACAAACCATAATTTGTTATCATCATATAAGACTTATATATCCATCATTTAAGAGTCATTGGGGCATCTAGAGAAAATCAAGGAGTGTCATTCAACGTCATCATTCAACGTCATTGAATAAATACTTTGCATTACACATGACATCCATAATTACACATGATTAGATTGTTAGGACTAGGGGACTAGGTATTTTGTACACCTTGTAAAGCTTAGGTCTAGTACATGGTTATTTAATATATAAAATATATTAATTATTTATAACCACATTGAAAATATTTATTCACTTGGGTGGTCATAAATATTCTATAGTTGGCACTCCCTACCATTAGTCATGACAATTATAAGAAGTCAATTTTGGGGGAGTAGATTTGGACTAGCATCTTGGATGAGCTAATAATAGTGGATTGTAAGAGTAATTAGTGCCTCATTAGGGAGTGCTTGGAAGTTTCTTATAATATATAATATAATTATGGTTAAATAAAACTTATAAGAGGAGTTACATTCTATTTTGGAGGCCTCACACATGTGGGGGTGTTAAATTTTAACCATGAAGAATTAGGTGTGTGTTTTGGGTAAGGGTTAAATTGGTACATGATTTGAGGAAATCATTAGTGGTTTTTTAGGCTCTTTGGTCTATATATTGATGAATTAGAATGGAGATCACATGGCATATTTTTCCGCATTGTTATGTTGCTAAAATTCATCCATTTTTAGAGTGTTTATCTCTTATAAAGTTCTGAGCTTTAGAGTGTATTGTAAGTATTATTTTGCTTATAATATATTAGTTCAATAATTTAAAGACTATGTTTTTTTCCAGAAAGAGTTGTCCCATGTTATATCTATGTCTATCTCTAGACTTTGTAGTTGTCTCATTCTCTCTTATGTTCTCATTCATTTCTAAGTGTTATTTTATATGCTAAAACTTGGCTAAAATTTATATAGATTAGATAAACTTTCTCCTTATAAGAAATTAAATATGAAGCTTTTTTTCATATTTCCTTTATGTGCATATTGCATGGTTTCTTATTTTGTCTTCAATTCTATCAAAAAATTTCAACTGGATAGGCTTGACCAAGGAGAAGATCCTCACTTAGAAAGCTTCAAAAATGTTTGTCAATATTGCTAGTCATTTATTGTAGGTATAGATATCAAGGAAAACAAAAACCAAAGGTTTAGAAATAGTAAAATTGAATCCACACACAAAGATAAAATGTGTGGGTGCCCAGATCATTTCTACATTACAAATATGACCAAACACGCCATAATAGGTGTCCTAGTTCATTAGTGACCATAGGTTGTAGAGTTATGGCATGATGATCAATCATATCATACTATCTATTACAATTAAATTAGAACTGCATCTAAAACTAAGTACCTTATCTTATTTATTTAAATTATATACACACTTATTATCACATTTATTTATTGTCACAATCCCAACTCTATAATTTTTATGGTGGTCATTATTCATTGTGGATTAATTAATTTACCCTAGGAATTATGTAGGTGTGATTTATTCCCTTACAAGAGTCTACTAGTAGGTGGTTTTCTTGTAAATTTAATTGACACACAAATAATTTACTAGCTCCTAGATCAAATCTTGTTAAATGTATCGACGCCAAAAATTATGCTCCTCTCAAAACCAAGATTTACTCATACACTTGAATATAATTGAAGAGGAAGAAATGGTAACCCTAGAGTTAAACATGTCTCTTGTTTTTGCTAAAAAAAGATAAATAAATGGTTATAAAATAAATAATATGTTAAATTAACAAAAAATAGTTGATCCAAGTATAAGGTAAGTAATTACATATTTTAAAATAACAAGGATAGGGATAGCTTAGCTCCTTTATTGGGATTGTTACATTGTGTTGTTAATTTATCTATTTTCTTGCTCATGTTATTGGATTATTCATATGAACTTCATATATATTTGAACAAATGTGTCTTTGAGTCCTAAAAATTAGCTATATAGAATCACTATCATGATTCTATCTTTCAAAAATTCATGTCTAGAATCTACCTTTGTGTTTCCACCTTTCACCTACTTTGAATTTTACTCCTCTACTTCAGTACCTATGTTAGGCCAAGGTAATGTTTAGGAACATCTTTGGGAGGTTTTTGTGCCAAGATTAAAGTATTTCAATTTATTCATAGTCAAGGCCCTTTGTAATTATTATTCATGATGACTAATGGCAAGAAAAGTGGATGCTAAATGGATGACACTAAATGTACTAGTGTTCCTAGTATGAAAATGCTAGATTTAATTACTCTTGGATTATTTTTGGAAGATAATATCCCCTTAGATTCAATGGTGTTTTATGATCCTTATTAAAATGCCTTAGGATTCTATCTTTAAATAGGCAATCCTAAGTAGTCAATTTGAAATTTTTACACTTAAGTTGACTAGTAATGGTCACTTTTGAAATGGGTTGACTTAAGGAATGTGAAATTAAGAATTGATTAAGGTGGAAATAATCACACAAGTGATCATATCTAAGGTACAAAAGGGGTATCAAAATTATAACTAGACAATTAGGGACAAATTAGCTAAAGGATAGGGTTACGACTAAGTTTTATTAACTGTAATGGAGTGAATTTGAACCCCTTGCAAATTCCCCATTTGCATCCCCTCGGCTTAGAAAAATTAAATCTAACAATGCATTTCCACCTCATCCATTCACATTCCACCCACTTGGAGGTTGTTTGTAGTGTCGATGGGGGAATTTATGTTGGGGACGCTAGTGCAGCGCACAAACGTCTGTGCAGCGCGCTGTCGTCCTAACAGGATTCTCGCCTCTAGAATTTGCAGAGGTGTTACACTTCTCCATTGGCAATGAAGAGTAATGCCCCTACGCCATTGAATGACCTCAAATGGCTCTTTTGGGCTGCTATTTACTTCAAAACATTCATTCTTCATGCAATTCCATCCTCTACACACTTCTTCATTCTCATTTCACATTTTCTACACACTTGGGCTTGACATACTTCACTTCTTGTTGTACTTTTTCCACCATCGGAGCTACGACTTGGTGTCTTGTCAGACTACTTCTTCGTTATTGTGACAACATCAACTTTACCAAGCTTGCATCTTCCTCTACGAGGGTACCTTGATTGGGAAGATGATATTATTTCATTTCTCCATTTCCATAGCATTGTCATTTGAGTTACGTAGCATAGTGTTGTTTCCATTGCTTGGCATTTCTTCCATTATCTTCTTTATCGTATTTTCTATCTCGTGGCTATTCAGGTTGCTTGTGGAGGTGGGAACACCAAAATGGGGGTTTGACTACAGCAAGCCCCGAAACAGCCCCAACATTTTTCCCCGTTTTGTTGTGTGTAGGTTTTGCATTCATGTGGAGCTTGTGGGAGGTTGGACCATTTGTAAGTCATATTTTCATCACCTTTCACTCTTTTCAAATTCTAGCTAAAAGCATATATCTTGCTATTTTGTTATTTTGTCACTTTCTATTTTCATTATCGCATTAAACCACATTAGTTAAGTAGTTAGCTCGTTTCCTGAGGTTTTGCACTGTATTTCATAATTTATGTCTGTATGGATGCCAACACACTTATGAGACACCACGGCACCACAGTCATCCCTGCTCTACACTGTTGTCCTCTGGCAGAGAGTTGTTTGAGGTGTGGTCTGAAATCTGGAAACTTGCACTCTTAACCTCCTGAAACTTTTGGGTTAGTAGAAAGATAGCAGTACTAAGAGTGCTCTTCTTTCTCTACCTTAAACATCTTACAACTTTTCCAAACCTTCCATTTAGCTTGAGGTAGATCAGGACAATTGATCATTATATACCCTCCTATGATCGAGGGTCTTGAGTGTTCGGTCCCCCTCTACATTTTGGTGAACCCAACGTGAAGCTTGTAATATTTGTTTCTTCGTGTCAAGGTTCTTTCTCTCGTGTCTATGTAAGCTATGGACTAGTGCGTTGTGACACTTTATGAGCTTCACAACTCAGTCTACGACTTTTGGATACGTTGTTATAAGAAGTGTGCAACATCGACACATAGAGATGGATTTTATGAGGGTCACTTCAACACTTGGCTCCCATGAGATGGTATCAACACTAGATAAAAACTTATTTGATGAAACCACTTGTGCCCCTACACCTCCTGTCTCTCGTTCAGCTGCGCCTTTGGATCAAAATGAAGCCATCCCTATTCTTGTAGAGCACCTCATGGCTCTAGATAAGAGGCTTTTGGATCTTTCGAATCACTTGGGGAGAGATCAAAGCATGGCTAGTCCCGCTAGGGTTGTTAATGGAAGCATACATCCCTTCATACATCCCTTCCTACAACCCAAGGTCAAGTATTACTCAAGGCTAGGTGCTTGACGCTTATGAAAGACAAATTGGTGTCTTGATGCCTATGACATCGACTTGCTTGGCTGAAATGAGACCTTTTGTCTCCACTCTTGATCTGCCTCCTACTGTCAAAGCAAGCAGAATACCCCTTGGATTCAATGTTCTTCCTCCTAGGGGAAACTTTGTTCTTGGCAATGGGGTTTAAAGTGGAACGGGGGCTGGTGGTTCTAGTATGTCTAGCGGTGGCACTAATGGTGGCTTTGGTGGCGGTGATAGTGGTGGCTACAGTGGTGGCTCTAGTGGAGGTCATGTTGGTCACCCTGGTGGTGGTCACAGTAGTGGCTCCAGAGGTGGTTCTAGTGGTGGTGGTTTTGGTGGAGGTTCCACTAGTCCTTTGTCATCCTCTGACCCTATTTTGAATGCTCTTCTACAATATATGGGTCAAATGCAAAACTAGTTGGTGAATCTATCTCAGGCCTTTGCCCAACCCATCTTCCAACCCTTCTTTTGACATAGCCCTTTTTCGGTGATAGTTTTTCAGTGACGATTTTGAACACTTCATTCCCTCAAGGGATTGAAAACCCTAAGTTTAAGAAGTATGGTGGTAAAGGAGATCCCTAGACACACATTTCAGCCTTTAATGTGATGTGCATAGATTTATTTCACCATGATGCTCTGATGGTGAAACTCTTTCCTTGATCTCTCAAGGATACAACACTTGAGTGGTATTGTTCCTTGCCTGACAATTCTATATTCTCATTCGACCAACTTGTAAATTAGTTTCTTTGATAATTCCAAGCTAACATCGGTCTAAAGATGACCTCGGATCTTGTCCAATGTGAGCAGGGAGAGCATGAGAAGATCATTGATTTCATGGCATGATACCAAGCGCTCTTTTCCCAAATTTCATACCCATTGCCCATCAACTCAAATGTGAAAAAGGTATTCATAGGCAACCTGCAATGAGCTTGGCAGGAGAAATTCACCTTGATGAAATATCTCTCCTTTGCACAGTTGTGTGTTGCGTTACAAGAGTACCAGCAGACAGTTGTTCAGTTTGGGGGATCGTCCTCATGCTCTCATCCCGAAGGAAGGTCCATAGTATCAATTTCAGGAAAAGGAAAATCTGTTGCAAATGTAGTTGTTGCAACTAATGATCAAGGCCTCAAGCGTAACAAACATTTTATGAAACTATTTGAGTCTTATTCTTCTATTCTACAGAGGCTATTGAAGGATAAGATTATAACATTAGAAGATCCTTGACCTTTGAGGGAGCCTTATCTTGACTGGTATGATGGAAACGCACTCTTCTAGTACCACCATGTCCATGGGCATGATACTAAATGTTGCATGCTCCTATGTCATGAGATACGAGATCACATTGATGACGGTACCATCTGTCTTGATGGTAAGAAGGAAAACACAAATAAGTCAGTGGCTAAGGCGAATAGTGAATTGCAAATTTATATGGACCAGTTTTTGTCTCACTTTGTGAACTTAATTATTGATCCTTTTGATGCTTCTCCTAAGGCCTCAACATATGTAAATATGGTCTTGTTTACTCCTAGTCCCCCCCTCAACCTATGACTAGCTCGCTAGATGTGACTTTCACCTCGCATAACTTACCCATGAATAACAAAGTCTCTCCCCTATGTATTATCGCTTGCTTCAATGGAAACATTGTGATAGGAGTCTTATTTGACCTCATGAGTCACATTAATTTTATCATGAAATAAACTCTTTTGCTAAATTATTTACAAAGGGAGGAATATGAGAAGATAAAAACTACTATACATACACACAATGCTCTCTCTCTTTCTTTGTATGGCTCTATAACTCTTTCCATCCTAGTAGGACCTAGGGTTGTGGATACTACTTTCGATGTCATTCTAAAATCTGATATATTTAGGGTGAAGTTGGGCATCCCTTGGCTAGCTTCCATGAATGGAATTACTTATGTTATTCACAAATGTCTGAAGTTCTCTCATGAAGGTGTTGTGCATGTCATGCGTGACACTAGGTATTAGCCATTGGTATCCCATGGGGGTTATTCCTTGGATCAATTTTAGCCTACCTCGATTGGTCTGCTTCCTCCGAGAAAAAACCTACTTTATCAGAATTACATTAAGTATAAGACCAGGGGCAAGGTGCAGCCAAAAATGACTCACCCTGTAATGCAACAAGTTGCCTCTTCCTCTTGGAAGAAGAAGGGCAAGCCTGCCCATGCTTAGGGCCCTTCTTTGTCTTCCTTTGTTGTTCCACCTACTACTTCCTCTCGCCCTACTGTGACACCATCGACTTGCACTCCTATGTGTTTGTTGGGGAGTCTGATGGTGCTTGCTTGGTGAAAGCCCAAGCGTTAGACGTTTGAACTTCATGTCTTACCCACAATGCCTTGACTCATTTTGTATGGTAAGGGGAAGGGTCCCAGTGGATCATATTCTATGTCTCAACCTATGCGGCCTCCTATTGCTCCTACCTCTAAGGTTGTGAATAGGAAGAGGCATGTCACTAAGGCACTTGAGCCTGCTCCTCCTACTGTTGTTGCATCATCTTCTCCATCTCTTCCTCCTATTCCCATCTAGGAGTCCCTCCCTCTGCTAGAAATGGCTATGATGGATACTCCAACGGTTGAACAAGAGTCTTTTGTCCCTTCTCAAGTCATGGCTTCTAGATCCCAAAGCCATAGAAACTTCCTTGCACATGAGCGCAAGCATTGGAGGAAGGCTCTAGTCGTTGAGTAGTCTGCCTTGCAGAAGAAGGAAGAGGAGACAACAACTCCTGCTTTAACATCTTTTGTTGTGTCCTATGCTTCCGCTCTTTCTGCTTCAGTTCCCTTTGCCTCAATCTTGCTTCCAACTCCCCCTGCGAGTGTGAACGATCCTCACCAGAGGAGGGTGTAGGTATTCATTGCTCCTCTATTTGAGCCTCCCCTTTTGATGTCCCTTTTGGACATCTCACCCTTTTTGAAACTTGTAGACATGTCGAATACCTCTGTGGTGTTTGCCACGGTTTTCTCCTCTTCCTCCTCGCCCTTTGCCTCGTCTATGGGGATTTCACATCCTCCGATGAAGTAGAATATGGAGGATGACCCTACTTGAAATGGGGGTCGGAAGAAGGGCTCTCCTTCTTCAGAGGGTGGCTCTATGTTGGCTTGCACCGTCTTAGTGATGGAGGAAGCCTCGATGTCCCCAAAATTTGTCACTAATCTCGAATCATTCAGTAAGGCTAGTAGTGGATCGCGGGCACCACCTCCATCACCCACTGATTTGACACATGACACTCCTATAAAGTGCATGTTCAACTCCGTGGATGAGGTCCCAACACTATCAATGATCTTTGTGAAATCACAGACGTTCACCTCATAGGAATTGAGTGGAGAAGAGCTTGAGGGGCCTTCTTCCTTAGCTCTTGTTGCAGGAGGGTCGAAGGGTACCCCCTTGATATTTTGCCCTTGTAGGCTCATTTTCCCTCCCCTTACAATGATCTAGACTAGGAGAATGATGACCTTTTGGTTGATGAGGACTAGGGGGCACCTCTTCTTTATTTGTAGATTAGATTATGTGTGTGTGTTGTATTCGCCCATGCTTGTTTTATATGTGCATGTATGACCCTTGTCACCCTCTAGGTGCTTGGATACAAGAGTGTTTTTGTGTCGTAAGACTTCCTCTATTTGTCACATCATTCTTCTCTTTGTCGTGTATTGATTTTCGACAATTGGGGATGATGTAAAGTGTTGGGGAAATTTAGGCCTCCCTTCCATGTTGACCCAAAATTTTTTTCATGTGCCTTCTTCACATGGTCTAATATAGTAGGGGGTTGATGATAGTTCATTTATATATTATTATATCTATTTATCTATATTTATGAGCAACTCTAACCCTGAAATATCAAATCCCCCTATCTTGTGTTCATTATGTCATGATTTCTCCTTTCTTTTTACCTTTCTCTCTTCTTTTCTTGATTTGTGATGTGGTGCTCACGTGTTGTCCCTTGCGTGTGCGACAACATCACCATGCTTACATCTCATCATGTCCCATGGGCCACAACATCACTTTTATTCTTGATTTTCTCTCCTTAGGATGTCACGTGCCTTTGTGTTCTACACACACCATCCTAAGGGGGGGCTATCATATTGCTTTAGTTTTCAAAAGATGCATTCAGTGGCCAACAAATCTCTTCTTGAAAATCCCTATCCTTTTCTCAAAATATTTTTCAAAAATCACATTCTTCAACATGGACTCATATGTGACTTTTTCTTTCATTTTGAATTCGTAAGATAGAATTCGTACTTGCCCTTGCAAGGGAACATTCTTTCTTTCGAATTCCTTGATGAAATGAATCTTTCAAAAGGAATCTTTGATGCTAGAATCATTGATAAAAAATGTTGTTTCTTTTCATAAATATTATCGCTTCCAAACTGAGTGTCCCTTGAGTGGACCCCCTCTCTTTTAAAAGGTTCCTGAGGGACCCTTTGAAAGCTCTTCCTTCAATTGTTGATTGTCTGCTTGTCTACCTATGTGGCTTCTTTTTTTATATCTAACATGTTTTTTCTATGGATTAACATGTTGCTTTGAAGGTGCGCCTATGAAGTTGCTTTTCAATTAGACTCTATGGAGCCTCTTACATTCAGATTCCTTCAGGACCGAGTACCTAGGGGGTGCCTCCTTTGCAAGTCTGAGGACCTGCGAGGTGTTTACATCCTATAGGATCTCTTTGTTCAACTCTATAGCTCTGAGGACCTACATAGCCCTTTTTCTCACAGTTCTTGGGGCTGCAGATCTACGAAAATTTTTGCTCAACTCTCCTTGGGTCTGAGGACCTATGGAGCCAGCTTTTCTTCCTATACTTTTAGGTGGGTCAAATTGCAGTCTAGTTCCTTGATGGTTCAGGTATACATTTCTAAACTCCTTCGATCTACTTTACCTTGCATGTAGTAGCACATATGCTCGCTAAAGTGGGGGAAAAATGTAATGGAGTGAACTTGCACCCCTCACAAATTCCCCATTTACATCCCCTCACCTTAGAAACATTAAATTTGACAACGCATTTCCACCTCATTCATTCACATTCCACCCACTTGGAGGTTGTTTGTAGTGTTAGTGGGGGAATTTTTGTTGGGGACACTAGCACGGCGCACAAACATTTGCATGGTGCACTACCATCTTGACAAGATTCCCACCTCTATAATCTACAAAGGCATTACAATTCTCCATTAGTGATGAAGAGTAACACCCCTATGCCCTTGACCAACCTCAAACAACTCTTTTGGGCTTCTATTCACTTCAAAACATTCATTCTTCATGTAATTACATCCTCTACACACTTCTTCATTCCCACTTCACATTTTCTATACACTTGGGCTTGATCATACTTCACTTATTGTTTCACTTTTTCCACCATTGGAGATTTGACTTGGTGTCTTGTGAGACTGCTTCTTCGTTGTTACAACAATGTCGACTTTACCAAGCTTGCATATTCCTCTACATGCTTGAGGGCACCTTGATTAGGAAGGTGATATTGTTTCATTTCTCCATTTCCATAGCATTGTCATTTGATTTATGTAGCATAGTGTTGTTTCCATCGCTTTAAATTTCTTCCATTATCTTCTCTATCGTATTTTCTATCTCATGGCTATTATAGTTGTCCATGGAGGTGGGAACACCGAAACGAGGGTTTGATTGCAGCAAGCCCCAAAATAGCCCCAACATTTTCCCCCAAATTTCTGTGTAGGTTTTGTGTTCGTGTGGAGCTTGCGGGAGGCTGGACCATTCGTAAGTCATATTTCCATCTCGTAAGTCATATTTTCATCACCTTTCACTCTTGTCAAATTCTAGCTAGACCTTTAAAGCATATCTCTCACTATTCTATTATTTTGTCACTTTCTATTTGAACTATCACATTAAACTGCATTAGTTAAGTAGCTAGCTCGTTTCCTAAGGTTTTGCACTGCATTTCATACATTTTTCCCATACGGAAACTAGAACACTTGTGAGATGCTAGCATGGCACATTGTCATCCCTACTCTACGATGCTTTCCTCTAGCAAAGAGTTGTTTGAGTTGCGATCTAAAAACCGAAAACCTACTCTCTTAACCCCTTGAAACTTTTGGGTTAGCAGAAAGATAGCAGTACTAAGAGTGCTCTTATTTCTCTACCTTAAATGTCTTACAAATTTTCCAAACCTTCCATTTAGCTTGAGATAGATCAGGGCAACTAATCATTCTAGACCCTCCTGTGACTCGGGATCCTGAGCATTGGGTCCCCCTCCTCTACATTAACTTGAAAATTAAAACTCTCAAATTAGACTTTGGGACAGCATACTTATCAATGAGACTTTAGTGAGTACAAGAAAAAATAAAGAAGTGTTAATATGTACCTCTCCACAAAGCAATAATAAATTAGAGAATTAAAACATTTCACTAATTTTTAATATTAATCGAATTTAAAAGTTAGTACATAAAATTATATTATATTTCTAGATAAAAGTTATAAGAGTTTCATTTTTCTTAGGTGCTCATTTCATGGTCAATATATTCAATGATAAGATCCACCATATTTTCACTAGGAGGTTAGTTGTGTAGTCCATGCATATTCATACAACTTATAACTGCTACAATTTTGTATGATGAAGGGTCTCTAGTAAATAAATTTACCAATACAACTCACTTTCTTTTATCTACATAAGCATTCTTATTGATAAAACTCATTTCACTTGTATAATTTAATCTGTCTTCATTAATGTTCTTTGCACTCTAATCAATGTCTTCAGTAGTTCAACTTACTCCATTTTCTTTAACATATCTTTGACTTTACATATATTATGTACTGTGATATACATATCTTCAAGTTTTATGTTATAATTTGTGCCTAGCATATCTCTCTTTTTTCTATAATTAAATAGTTTTCTATATTATAACTCTTACTTAATGTGTCATACCCCATCTTCTAAAAGGAGTCAATACCTTATCTTATATTACATAAAAATTAATCTCTTCAATAATATTTTACGTCATAATCATCTACCTTTATTTACACTACACTTTAATTCAAGACTTTATATTATGTCACTTAAAGTAGCAAGGTTATAATTGAGGGACCTCAAATTTGTTCCCCACTTGGACTAAATAAAATATCTTAGGCTTCCAAACTTTACAACTTCAATTACATTATACACCCATTCACAATATTAAACTTGAATAGCTTTACAAGTGTATTCCATTATATCATGGCTTTGCACAAAAATTTAGATCTCCTTATCTAAGTTTTGGGCTAGCATGGATCAACCCACCTATTTGTCTAGCTTTCTCAATATGGCCTAACATCTTGTCCTACTTGTATCTTCTGGTTGATTTGGTTGGAATAGAATTGTTAGATTTTTCAGGTCACTAGAGTCTCATCTCTCAAATCTCATAAAAGGCTATATATTCTATAAAAGATGCCATTATTTCCATGTGTTGTATGGATAAGTGTTAGAGTCACTCAATGATTCAAGCTCCTAGGATCACTTGCAAAACCAAAAATAACCTTCTAAAAGAGAGAAAATCAAGAGCATAAATTTGCATTAATGGATACAAAATAAGATTAGATCAAATGTGATCAAATATATAATGCAATGAAATGATTTAAAAATGAGAGCCCCTTGGTTATATAGCCAAGGTCAGAAATAGGATTAGACAAGATCATGACAAGTGTCTTAATTCTATATCATGAAACAATTAATATTAAGTGAACTAGGACACAAGAATTAAATTACATAAGATAAGATAAGATCTAAATGACAACTAAGACTTTTAGAAAGATTCCTAGGACCTAAGTAAACTTAACATTTGAATAGGACCTACTAGTGGACTAGTTAGGTAAAACACATTATTCACACTGACGCCTCCCCTTAACTGCAACATAGGGAGGAACAACCCAATGCAAATGATGCAAATATGGGTCCCTGACTAGGCCATGTTAGGTACCCATGTACAAATGCAATTTCTTAGAAATAAAGAAAAGGAGAAAACCTAGTGGGACAAAAAATCTCCCCAAGAGAGAGATGAAATCAAAATTCTCTCAATGAAGAATGAGAATGATAAAACCCCAAATGAGGAAAAATACCCCCCCTAAGAGAGAAGAAGAGATATCATGCAACCCCCCTCAATATAGAATCTCCTACAATGATGGTTGATACTCAATATTGAATGTTGAAGATGATCCAATCTTGTCAAACAACATTAGACTCCCCTTAGGAAGAAACAAAACCAAGATGATATGCAACATGTCTTCCCATTCCTAAAAGAAATATGTGGGAAGAAGGGTGATCTATGATGTTTCTGAAGTATGCTCAAGTGTCTCCATATTAATGCCAAAAGATGACATGCCCAAACAAGCAGTCTAGGCCACACCGATGAATAAGAAAATCTAAAATCTAGTAGAGATGATTATATAACACAATCCAAAGACCAATATCTCCTCTAAAGACAAAGAATACTCCTTCAAATTATGGTCAAAATTATCCACACTCATGTCAATCTGTGAAGAAAGATCATGTAGAGAATAAGCAAGAGGGTCAAAGTGTTCCCTCACAACAATTGAAGAAGTATCATCTCCATCAAAGAGAAGATGTATGTAATCAATTGTGTCCCCCAAATTTGAAATGTGAGACTCAACACATAAACCTGCAATTTCTATCAAGTACATATCCCATGTAGCCATATCTAGAAGATGATGTATATCCTGTTGCATTAAATCACAAGAGGCTAAAATTGTGACAATACAAGCATCATCAAATATAATAGAAGATGGAAGAGATGAAATGCAAGGCTCGAGAATGGGATCTAATGTGAGAAAAACATAGTTAAAGTAGTCAAAATTCTCCTCAAAATCATGGTCCACAATAAAAGTGTGATCAATAGTTGAAGAATCAAAGCCATAATCAAAAGAAAAATATACAAATGTGTATAAATATGCAATATCAACCATCCCAATAACAATAATCTCTCTAATATCCAAGTCTCTAATGATAATTGAATCAAAATTGAATTCCACAGTCTTCCCTGCCCCACCATGGGTAATCTGATAGATGGAAAGAAGATTGTTTGATAAAAGAGGTACACACAAAATATCATTGAAAGTGCCCTCCCTAATATCAATAGACCCCTTCCCATTTATATTCATGTATGTATTGTTTCCCATCAAAATAGGTGACATAGTACAAGGCTCAAAAGAAAAGAAAATTGATTGTGAAGATGTCATATGGTGAGATGCTCTTGAATCTAGAAGTCATTTCTCTAATCCAAGACATGTAGAAGCACATAGAGCTTGTCCTTTATTTTTACATGATGTAGTAACAAAACCCACATGGCCTTTTTCCTTATAGACTGTTTTGAAGAAGAAAAAGTTGACTAAGACATTTTGAAAGGTAGATCAATGTGATTATTTTTAAGAAGATATTTTAATTCATTGAAAGGAAATATGCATCTACCCAAGATCATTTCCACATAACCTAAATAGAGAAATCTATGCAAACAAGTATTCAAGATCCATATACAAAAGAATAGACAATATACCATCAAAGATGACACAAGATATACCATGAGAAAACCCTCAAGAGGGAAAAACCCAACCTCCAAAAGTATCCATCACTCATGTATTATTCAACAATTAACTTTATAATACATCTTCAGAGCTCCCCATGAACACCTTTGAAACATCAAGCCCTCTACAAGCACTCCATGTGAAAAATTATGTAACCACACATCCCATGCCATGCTTCAACTCTCACAAATGCTAACAAGATATGCTCTCAACCCCTTAGCCAAATAGCCAAGCCAACTATCCAACCTTCAACAACTACCCATGTGTTTTCTTTTATAGAAACAAGCTCACACAAAACCACCAAGTAGTATTATATAAAACCATGTGACTAATACCATGAGCTTACAAAACCATTAACCCCTCATTTAATATTGGTGCTAAGTTTTCCCATTATTAAATATTTTTTTCATGTACAAACCCACATTAAATATTTAATCTAATGCTACATACAACACATAAAGTGGCCCCGAGAATGCTAGATCCATGTGATCCACGTATCCCTAGATTCCCTAGGTGCACCACATAATAAATACATATTACATTATAAAATTATGCAAGGTGGACAACAAACCTTTTCCTAACACTCATCAATATCCTTCTTATAACAATAATGTGTTGCAACGTGTGCACCCTTGGTCTCCTTGTGTCGTACAATGCAGTGCTCAAGTTCATGACATGGCTTAACTGCCTCATGTGGATTCATTAACTCTAGCGGTTGTATCGAGCATTAGTAGGTTGATCTTTTGGTGCAATAGAAATCATCTTTGCAACAATTGGTATCAGAGCCTAGGTCATGGGTTTGAACCCCTCACTTGTGCTGGGTGGGATTGTTACAAGGTGTGCACCCTTGGTCTCCTTGTGTTGTGCAGTGTAGCGCTTGGGTTCGTAATATGGCTTAACCGCCTCCTGTGGATTCATTAACTTTGGCGGTTGTATTAGGCATTAACAGGTTGATATTTTGGTGCAACGACAATTGTCTTTGCAATAAAATGTTCTTCATGTACAGTCTTCTTACAATAGGAACAAGTAGGCTTATCCTTCTTAGATGATTTCTCTTTGGAAGAGGATTTATTTGTGCTTGATTTGAATGTGTATTATTCTTTGATTTCTTTTGTTTCTTATCAGACTATTCTAACTCTTCCACCTGACTAATCAACAATGCTTGAGATTAGGGTGAATTTTTGAGACCCATAGAAATAATATTTTGTTGCTCATCTATTAACATATTTGAAAAAAACTATAAATGAAGGTCTAGTATATGTACACCCCATAGTTAACTTATAAGTATGAAAGCTAGAAATAAAATTTGTATAATCAAGACCAAGTTTGTTCAATGCATTATAGATCAACTGAATATCCTTTTTCTTAATTCCACATTCTTTGCATTTCTATCTTAGATCATCAACCTTAGTGATGTAATCTTGGATATAGTCAAAGTTGTTAGGATCAATGCACATCAATTCATTATTAATTTGATAGCCTTCTACTTCATTTGTAATCCCATATAATGTTCTTATTTTTTTTGATCTTCATGAGAATCCTTGCATAATTCAATTTGAAACAATAGATCTTGAGAAATTAGGCTACGAAGACATCCAAGAGCTTTTGTATGTTCAATCATCCATTTATCTTTTTTCATCTTTAGGTTCAAGTACCTCATCCTCAACGTATAGAGAGCGACCTTGGTTCATTAGGGAAATCCATGCATGTTGATTCCTAGTTGAATATTTGTATTATGTTAGTAAAGGAACCTTAGAATGATCCATGGAAAAGAAGATCACTAGCAAATAGATCTAAAGAATGCACCAAGAGACTCCCCAAAATCACTCAATCAAGAATATGTTGGAAAGACAGTTGCCATTGCACCAAAAGATTGACCTATTAATGTTTGATACAACCACTAGAGTTAATGAATCTACGTGAGGTGGTTAAGCCATGTCACGAACCCAAGTGTTGTGTTGCACAACACAAGGAGACCAAGGGTGCACACCTTACAACAATCCCCCCAATGCAAGTGAGGGGTTTGAACCCATGACCTAGGCTCTGATACCAATTGTTGGAAAGATAGTTGTCATTACACCAAAAGATCGACTTGTTAATGTATGATACAACTGCCAAAATTAATGGATCCATGGGAGGCAGTTAAGCCATGTCACAAACCCGAGCATTGCACTACACAACACAAGGAGACCAAGGGCACACACCTTGCAATAGAATCCCCCCAATATTATGATTTGACACTTTATATATGGTGTGATTAGAATGCCAACATGGATCAAATATGAAAAAATATAATGATATCCTCAAACTAAAATTACACTTTCCCAATATGATCTAGACTAAAAATGAAGCCTTCCAAAAAGGACAAATCTTCTCCAAGTTTCAGTATGTCCAAGTGATCAACTAGAATGCAAATTATACACAAATATGAATAAAATATACCTATGGTCAAATCTATAAAAATTGCATGGATAGAACTATAGAGCTCCTGAATACCTTTTCAATGCCACAAAAATCATGAAAATTGGATAAAATGGCAAAAATTTATGAGGTTGGAGGTCGAAAAAGGAAAATATAACTTCAATCAATAATAAAATTCACTTGCAGTAAAATCTAAAAAAATGGCTTACACCATTGTGAAGTGCTTAGAACCATATTATGTCAGTATCTCATTTGTAAAATTTTAACACTTTGGTAGAAAGCTATGTAATTTTGAAAAAAATTACAAGTATTATGGCTTGGGGGCAAAAATTTAGGTCCTAGGTGATCAACCCCTAAGAACTCATAGAACTGGCTTCCAAGGGAAAAGCACTTAAGTTTTAAAAAAATTATCATTGTCAATGGCAATGGTTGAGCAGATCTTTGGTGGTGGTGGCTTCACGCATTGCTAAGGTGGTGGTTAGGGGTCTAGCCCAACCCTTGAGCTAGCCACGCGATCACAAGCCCTATAACTTATTAAACTAATGGAAATTAAAAAAATAAAAATCGTACTTACATATGTGTCATGACTAACATAGCAAACAAAAATTATATGTTGGTGCAAGGGTGATACAGAGGAAGGTACAAAATATTCTATGAACATACCTCTATAGATTTTGTCAATGTTGATTGTATAACTAATGATTCTTGCAAATGGTATGGCCACATACAAAACAATATGAATCTGTACAATGTATGAACTGTATGGATGATTTTTTTGTAAAATCTGTCATACCCTCCAAAAATGGACCAAAAAAAACCCATCCAAATATTAAGTATTTTATATGAAAATAGGGATTTTTGGGCATTTTGGACTCAATTGTGAGGTATGTTTTGCCCTAATGTGCACCCAACAAAATCTCAAGCCCAAATCACCCTCATATCTAAGAAGGTGATTTGTAGATTTGAATCTTTGATACCATATTAGAGTCACTCAAGGACTCAAGCTCTTAGGATCACCTGAAAAACCAAAAAATAACCTTCTACAAGAGAGAAAAGCAAGATCATAAATTTATAATAATGGATGCAAAATAAGATTAGATGAAATGTGATGAATATGCAATATAGTGCAACACAATTGGATGATTTACAAATGAGAACCCCTTGGTTATATAGCCAAGGTGAGACATAGGATTATACAAGATCATGATAAGTGTCTTAATCCTATGCAATGAGACAACAAATATTAAATGACCTAGGACACAAGAATTAAATTCCATAAGATAAGATAAGATCTAAATGAGAACTAAGATTTCTAGAAAGATTCCTAGGACCTAAGTAAAATTACCATGTGAATAGGGCCTACTAGTGGACTAGTTAGGTAAAACACCTTAATCACACCAACAATAAGGACTTGTCTCCCTTTGATCTTTGGCTTGCAAAAATCTATTAAATGGTCTCCCCTTAAAAAAAATTAAAATAAATACCAATGGTTATTTTCATCATAATACAAGTGTTGTTGGACTTGGATGGTTCATCCATGTTAATGATGTGCATATTTTATTTTTCTTCTCTACTACTATGAGGATCAATACCAATAATCATTTTGGAACTTATCCTAACAATCCATTTTTTCTCAGTATGGTGCCCCCTTTATGTTTTGGTCTATCCATACCCATCACTAATAACTAATCAAAGAATTATTTCAATGGGACCCCTTGGTCAAATTCATTCCTTGTGTTGTTTTTTTCCTCCCTTAAATCATCGCCATGTGCCTAAATATCTCAATGTAACAAATTCTAAGTGTTAAGGACATTTGCATCTATTTTTGGCCTTTTTTGAGTTTTTGATCTTTCATTTGCCAACATGCTTTTCTTTCATTCCTCAAAACTCAATTTCCAATTTTCCTCTAAGTTCTTTATCCAATTTAGGTTCATAGACTTATTGTTACCTAGTTACCTTATCATGAAGTTCCCTAAAATTTTGTTCTACACTATTCCTCTTTTCTCCTTCACCTTTAGGCCCAAGTTTTTGAGTGTACTACTACCATCATTCTTAAATATTATGTAACATCTTGCATTCCAAAACCTCAACACTTGACAGTTTCTTTATTAGTTTCATTATTTCTTCACTTATGATATTTGATCTCTCTAAGCCCCAATCCCATTTTCTCCTCCTTTGGTATTAGGTTTTCCTTTTCCTTGAACCCCTGAAACCCCACTTTACCTTACTTATCAAAGTTATAGAGTTTCCCTCACTAGAATGATTTTCCTAGTTTCCCACTTCCCCAATTTTCCTTTAAGTACTATGTTCCTTTCAAATTTTTGAGCTCCATTCTACTTGGTTCCCTATCATGCAATCCCCCAAAAATGTTGCCACATAGTCTAGGATTTCAAGCTTTAGTTTTCTCATTCACTAGTATTAGAACCTTGATTCCTTGCACTTTCCTTTTGTTTTCCTCATTTTTGTACCATTTAAATTCAATCCTTTGTGGATACCTGTAAATTAGTACATCATAAGTGATAGGCTCAAACTTAGAATCCTAAGTTACTCATCTTCCCCCATTTACTAGTTATAAATACATTGTGAGACCTTAATGAATTCCTTATCACCTTACCTTGAAGAAATAAATTATGATGCATCACCGACCCCCATTAGGTTTCCTTCTCATTATCATTTCCTCCCCTTTGGTATCAAGCATTCATTTGTCTCAATCCCCAACTACTTGCACTCCATTTTTTATTTTTGGACTTCTCTCTATCATTTTCCCCAAAATCCATGGAACGCATGACAAACACAAAACTCAACCCTTGCTACCTTATTCATACATTCATCTCAAACCTTCAATGTTTACTTTCCATCCTTAATTTTCTTCCCTTGGTAGTGGGTATGTGATTTTAGGAATCCTCGCACCTCTTTTCTCTTTCCCCTCGTGGAACACTAGAAATTCTTCTACCACCTTCTCTCTTCCATAGTGGTACCAAGTATGCTAATTTATTGAATCCCACTCCTCCTCATGTATCTTCTTTGCTATTTTTAGGATCTATATTTCCCACATCTCCCAAATGTAAAATTATCATGTGGCACCCTAGAGAATTGACTCTTAAGTTCCCCATCCCTTCTTGCATCCATCAAGCATCCAAATCCTCAAACCCTTGACATTAGGCCTCTGGAAAAAAATTTATTCTCAAGCACTATATCAACACACATCTTAGTGAAATCTTATTTCTTGAATGGGAAGCCCTACCTACCCCCTAACACAGTCTAAAATTTCATTAATAGCCTAAATGAAGGTTATAAGATAGAGGATGGCTCTCCAACATTCCTATGTACTTATGGGCCCCTTAATGACATGGATTGTGTATAAATAGGTATGGCTATGAGAACACAACAAGGTGATGATGATGCAATAAAACATATGTCACCTAATAAATGAGTTGACTACTATAGAATTCCCACCTAACTTGCACAATAAAATTATAATTCTATATATACATGATTGAAAGATGTTATCAAGGTTGCTCTCTAAACCATTTTTTGGCCCTATTGTTGAAAGGGTATTCTAGGGTATCAACTAAAGTTTACTAGTAGCATTGTAAGGGAAATATCACATTTGTATGAGCTCTATAAATGTGAAGTTGGGATAGGTAGTTGTATGAACACATGTCACCATAAGAGGTTGTAATATCTCAATAAAATATGTGAACCTAGTTGATGGTTCTCTCTTACCATATTTTTTAGCTAAATGTGATGAGCATTTGATTAACCTTGTAGAGTTACAATGCATTATAAACATTTTTTTAATGGTATCTCTTTGTTGCATGTGGGGTAGTGTTGATCTACTATTCATTACCAAGTATGTATGATATGCAATGTTTCTCTTTCAATCCATATGGTAATGTTTATTTCTTACACATTGTGAATCTGGCTCCCATTGTAGTATGCACTAGTTAGTTAGCTTACAATTTAATAATTCATTTTTATAAATCTTTTATTTCTTTTATGTTTTAGTTTATTTTTTTAACCTACATCACCAAACTATTGTTATTAATTTTTCCATATCTTAAGGGATTCATAGTTGAATGAGATGTTAAGAGGTTTGTGCATGAAGGATTCATGCTTACCCTTGCAAACCTTTTCTTATGAATATATACCTTCAATTATCTTGTGTTAGGTAAATATTTAGAGCATCATGATGATGAGATTAAAAGATGTAAGTGTGTATGCCATTTAAGGAGATTCATATTTGGTGATTAGAACTTGTTATATTTTGGGTGCACTTACATATTTTTTTATATTTTTTGTTAATAAGGGCTAGTAGGCTTGTCCCTTACTATCATTAGGGAATGGTATTCGAATTCTTGTCTCAATTTTTTTTCCTATATTAATCCCTCAAGGGAATACTCACTTTGTTTTTTCATAGATTGAAGAAGATGATGATTTACCCTAATTGTATGAATTTGGTTCAAAACCACTCCCTCCTTGTTGATGCATCACTCTTTTTTTCCAATATACTTTGTTCCCCTTGTCTCACTTTGGGTTGTGGTACTAGAGGAGAAAGCCTATAGTTTTGAGAACAAAAAAATCAAATGGAAGGTCATGCTATTATTTTGGCTCTTGAAAAAATTACTAATTTAGGCTAGAAAAATATTAGTCATGAAATAGATTCCTTAATAAGGGGTATCTTATAAATAGATAAAGGACTCAAGAGTCCTCCTAGTGGATAGTAACTTTAGCTAAGTAAATTATTTGTCTCACTCCTTAGTTTCAAGTTATATCCTTTGTTCACATCCCCTTAGAATTAAACTTAGTTGTAGATTGTCTTTCTGAGTAGGCTACTAAGAAAAAAAATACAATTGGAATGCCAATGAGTGAGGGTCTCTACCTCACAAAATTTCTTAACAATTTCTCCATCTTTTTGACAATGTTCAATCATGATGATCCCCTTTCTTCTATATTGCATCTCCAATCTAATAATTACCACTCTCCTTGGAATTATTCAATATTATTTGTGTTGGTCTCATAGGCTTCTCTAGCTTCTTTAGCAAGGTCAATATCTTATTTTTACTAGCTTTGTTGATCAATATCCCCTACTCCTAAGATTCATGTGTTTTGTGGGGTTGTCTTGAAGATGGGCTTGTAAAAAACCATCCAAATTTTATCTACTATCTCTTTACTTATGGCTCTAGTTATTGGAAATCATTATCTTCTAATATGTAAGGAGTTTATTTTAACATAATATTCACTTTTACCCCCCAAAACAAAAAATATAAAAAACATAAAATTTTGTAAATAATTGTGAGGTTAAATTTTATTGGATTTCCATTAAACACTTTGAAATGAGTATAAATATCATAAATGTATCTATATAAATAATCTAAAGAGATATTAATATAATATATTACTTGTAATTATAAATGAATTATTAATTTATATAATATTATTTATATAATTTTTTTTTTGCTTGGTAATAAGATTTTATATTATTCAAAAGTAAATTCAAAGTACATCATTGTTTTTAGGAAAAACCACCTACCACCCAAAAAACCACCTACCACCCAAAAAACCACCTACCACCCAAAAACCATCTACAAACATATCCATTTTTTTCAAGATTAAGAGCAAAAAATCCCTACCACCTTACGCTAAAACTCTATTCATCTAAATCATGCTAAAAAAAAGCCCAAATTTACATTTAAAACATTGTCATCGAAAGAAACCACCACCCAACACTAAAGAAAAATTATCACTGTATCCCAAGTAGGGCTAAACCCCAAAAATACACTTGAGATAGATAGACCATCGTTGGGGTACCTTCACAAACTAAAAAGAAATGCTAACTGACTCAGAGGAAGCTACCCAGATCTGGTCCATCCTCTAGTGCTCACATCGCCCTCCTCTCTCGAAGTTGAAGTTCTCAGCCTTCCATACGTTCTACTTCTACCTTAGCCTGAGCAAGCACTGCTTTCACCTCCATCAATTGCACAAAGACCTTTAATGTTTCCCAACTATGTATGGCCTCCTCTCTTCAATGCACTTTGAATTTCCCTTCCGACAACCGCACAAATGGAATACAATAATCGAACACTTCATGATCCACATTTTGAATCCCTTCACGAACATCAAGGCCTTCACCCTGGATTTCCCACTCTAGAATTGAATCCATTCCATCCAGAAAATCCTTGTGCACAATTGCTTCCATAACCCCTTCGCCGTTTCCACCGTCTCCCCCAAATCTAGAATCCACACCATTATTAAGGAATAAACATCCATGTTTATTTGGTACCTGTGCCTTAAGTCCCCAAACACCTTACCCATAATTAATTGCACACATTTTACCAACCTCTCATCATTGTACAAGAACATGCCCTTCAGTCTCCTTTCTATTGCTTCGCCGAAGAATAGGCATAATTGTCTCCTTGTCAAAAGTGTAAAATTCACCTCCAATGAAACTCTGTACCAATAGTAATGCCACCCAACTTCACAGCTTCTCTCATCCTCTTTCTCCATGAATTTCTCAAAAGAAACATCGAGATATGTGGGCAGACAAACTTTAAACACATTTAACACTGCACACTTGGTCATTAATGCATATTGTACCGAGAACGCCACCGCCCATCTCCACACCATTTTTCTAGTCGCTTCATCCACTTTGATTGATCATTAATGCCTTCCCATTTAATGCTACGTACTTACCACCTCTCAAAGAGCCAACTCCTCTAGATCAACTTGTCGAAAATCTTCAATCCTCATTTCACCTACCTCTCCAAAGGTTAAAGCCCATTTTGAAAGAATGTCGACTTCCACATTCCCATCTCTCCTTACATGACCAACACGAAAGTCATCAAGTAATGTTAATTCCTCCACAATTTTAGCAATTGTACTTTGAAGGTTCCATACATCAATGTTCCCTTTCATCACTGCTTGAATGGTTATGAGAGAGTCACCTTCTAAATGAATCTTTGAGGCCCCCAATTTCTTGCGAAATCTAATAGTCGTTAATGCTGCTAAGGCTTCAACTACATTATTTGTCCCAACCTCCAACTTCTTTTCCCCAAAGGCCAACACATTCCCTTTCCAATTGCGAATGATAAAACCTACTCCAGATGGTTCAGAGTTCCCTTTAGAGGCACCATCAAAATTTAATTTACACCATCCCTCCATTGGTTTTTCCCAAAAAACCTCCACTAGCACCTTTGAAGTTGGATTAACCCATCCATGCCCCTTAACAGGAATATTATTTATATAATTTTAATATAATATAATTCTTGCATAATTATAAATGAATCATTAATACATATTATAAAAAATTATAATTAAATTACTATTTTTAAATCTTATTGGAGGGTTAATAAGAAATGAGATTAAAAGAATACATAGCAAATGGAGCCTATCTATGGAGTGCAATCTAAAACTAAATTTAGAGTGAGCAATAAGAGGGAATCTAGGGTTGGGAGGTGGGGTGGTATTGAGGGATGAGAATGGGAAAATTTTCAAAGGTGACTCTTTTTTAGGGAACAAAATGAATAACACAGTGAAAATTTTAACTTCGTTAGAAGGAATGTATATGGCTAAGGTATGGATTGTATGCGATTGAAATTAGAAGGAGGTTTGCATGAGATTCTAAATGGTTTTTTTAAAGGGAGAGTTAATGACAAGAATTTTACTAAAGTTCTACTTGAAGTGTGGATGTTAAAGGAAGAGTTTCCACGAGAATATCGTTTAAGCATTGCTATAAAGAAAACAATAAACTTATGGATAAACTAGAAAATGAAGGGATAGTGCAACTCTAGAATAAGTTTAAGTGTGAATCCCACAAAGTAGTAGCTGGTGGAGTACTTCAGGTTAAGTGCAACATGGCAAATCCTTTTAGCATGAATGAAATTGATGAATGTAGGAGACAAAAAAAAATTATAACCATTTGATAGATTTTACAATGATTTTTAGGTAAGGATTTTAGAATTGTTATCAAATAGTTGAAGAAATAAGTGAGCATATCATTTTACAATATGGAAAGGAAGAGGTACAATAGTGGGATGCGAACAACAAGTAGGGAATTTATTCATTAAATATTGGGTAGCAATTTTTATGTATTAGATTTAAAGACACTAAATTTAATCAAAAATAATTCAGGAGTGGAGGCTTTGAGAACCATAAGCTATATGAGTTCAAATGCATTGAAAATTCCTATGTTTGTAAAGGGATTGCAGGAAAGGGTCTAAGATGAAGCAATGATCAATTCAACATTGTATACCTTAAAAAAGGTAAATAATTTATATAATGATGTGGATGTAAACAAGTTAAAATAGTTAAGCAATAAAGTGGATGTAGTAAAGGATTAGGTAGAGGAATCCTCAACATAATTGGCTAAATTAGAGAATCATAGCTATAACATGGAAGCTTTCTACGATGATATGGAAACTATGGTGGAGAACTTAAGAGTGATTTTGAGAAACAAGAATATAATTCTTTGATGAATTATAGCATGTATTTATGAGCAATGTGTAATTCAAGTTTAATAAAAGAAGTATTTGGAACTTGGAGCAATTTTGGCTAATAAATAAAAGTGTTGGTAATATGTATTTAGATGCATAGTATAGAATGCATCATTTTGGTGGGAATATAAGTTTCATAGTCATATAATATCGTATCGGTGAAAAACACATCCTCAATGCATTTCCACTTTTAGTTTTATGTCTAGTTTGAGGTAATGTCAATGCATTTACAACCACAAATGACATATTTTTTGCATAGTTGGACCCACCAAAAAATGAAATATGTGAAAGAAATAAAAACACACATAAAACATGTTTGATATTATGTCTTGGTCAAATGAACCTACAACACATGTTAGTATTTTGAATTCATGAATGGTCTTCAAGCACATGAACCTACAATAATAGGTTAGCAAAAGACATGAAAAGACCAAAGAGATCCTTACAAATGATGCTCGTGTTAGCAAGAAAAGTTTAAAACATGAGAAAATGATATAATTAAAGTGCTTGTGCTATTAGACATAGCATATACACCACTATAAATGCACTTATGTCATTACATAGAGTAAATATGCTAAAATATTAAAATGTAGATTCCATAATGTGGATAGCACATAAGAGATGCAAAAAAAACTAAAACTATTTCAATACACTAAAAAAATTGTAGATACACAACCCAAATTATAAAAATGTTACTCAAATTTAAAAATTCTAAAAGGGATTTTGAGGTCCTAAAGGTGCTTGTGCCACAAGATTACAAACTGGTGGATGGGGCACATGCACTGCTTACATGGCACCTGCGCCACTAGGTTTTGTAGATTCAATATTTTACAAAGCACTTACACCACTCTATAGAGAATTCCACCATCGAGTAGGGGTTTAAGATTAAATGTATTCTAAGTACAAACGTGACATAGATGAATTCAATTACATTTTTTGGTAGAGTGGATGCATTGTTTGACAACATAGATATGCTAAAATAGAAAATATGTCAAATGGATACAAAATCTAAAAAAAATCCTTAAAAACACTAAATAAAAACAAAAAAGAGATTTAGATGTAGTCCCACTAGGCATGCTAGAAAGTGAACACTAAAGTATTGGGAAAATAAATAGTAAACAAACATTAAATAAAAATCCTACCATATATAAAGCATAAACCTTCGATAAAGAAAAAAATATAAACAAGTAAAAAAATAATGAAATTCTTACCATACAAGATTTTATGACCTAATTATTGTGCTCCAAGTGATTGGTTGATGGTGATGTTGAATATATTTGCTCAATTCTACTACATAACCTTATTGCATTCAATCTTATTCGTGAAAATATCTTGGGGATTGTTTGATTTATATATTTGGCGAGAATAAATGGAGGGTTCAAATTTATCTAAGATTGATGGATATGATTGCTTGAGAGGATTTTAAATTTGAGTTTGAGAGGGAGAATATATCAAACGATAGTGGTAGGTGAATGAAGGGATATGATTAATGTTTGGGATTAAAATTTAGCTTAAGTTTAGATTGAGGGTAGTTGTAGATGGGTAACTAGGATTAGTTTGGTTGATTTGGTGGTTGTGATTTAGGATTAGGTCCATTTTCGATTGATGACTTTTTTTATTTTTAATTATGGATGGGACATGATTGTCATATTAGCAGGAGATTAGATAAGGATTCAGGGCTTTCGGATAATTAATCAAATAATTAGATTATTTAATCAATTAAGGGAGATGTATGTAGGCTGTTAGTTTAATTAAAAAATATAATTTTTTAAATTAATGTGATGACAAGGGGAATGTTAGAGGTTAAATCTTGATTAACTAAATAAATATAATTTATCTAATTAAGTAGTGTTGAGATGATGAGAATGTGGTTAGTATGTTCCAAAAGTGATGTTGTTAGATGCATCATTAGGACATGGTCAATTTTACTTGTTTATATTTTACCCCACTTTGAGATGGTGTTGTGAATAGAAGAAGCAATGTCATTTCAAAAAGGATAAGTATGAATATGGTTATGAAATGTGGTTAGTATGTATCAAAAGTGGTGTTGTTAGATGCATCATTAAGACATTGTCAATTTTAGGTGTACATTTTTCCCCACTTTGAGATGGTGTTGCAACTAGAAGTGATTTCATTTCATAAAAGATATGTATGGACATTTAGAGAGATATAATTCATGGTATGATGCCCTATTAATTTGGAAGAATGGGGTTAGAAATGGTTTAGTGATTCCCAATTGAGAGAGCATGTGGGTTGACAAGAATTGGGTGGTCTCTTGTAAAAGGAATTAAAGGATGGATTGGCATTGGAAGAGATAGTAGAAGATAAGGGATATGGTTAGATGGATGAAGAAATGATGATAGGAAATAATGAGAAGGATAGGATGAGGACAAGAAGAATGATATAAAGGATGATAATACAGTGATATTATGATGAATTAATGTGATAGAAATTATATGCAAATATATGTTGAAATATGGTGAATAATTGAGATTTGTTGTTGCACTTGAAGTTATGCATCAAGGTATAAGGACCAATGTGAAAATATGCCAAGTGCATGAGGAATTGATATCTAGGTAGGAATATGAATTGATGCACCATTATATGGAAGACCATGATGATGCTAGTCATTAGTTTCCTTGAGGGTTGACTCAAAAAATACCAACCACAAAAGAAACACACGTAAGAGAGCATGCACAAATGATAAAAAGAAAAGACAAATAATTATTTACCCTAATCAAGATGAAATCAAATAATTGATTGATTTGATGATGATAACATTATTAATGTAAAAATGACATACCTTAAGAATTTTTCAAGTATTGGAACTGAATATCCCAATTATGATGATTGGTTAATTTAAATAAGGATTATATTTCAACAAGACTAAAGATGCAAATTTTATGGATGATTTTTTTATATGTGTTAGGTTGCTTGGCTAGATTTGGTAATATTATTTTATGTTGTTGTCCATGTGTTTGGATAATAACGAGCTTTGGCTTTTGGATTGGCTATGTGGATTGGATTTGAATTAATTATATGGGTTAGGTTTGAGTACTAGGTAGGATATACATTATTGAGGATTTGAGTACCTAGAGTTTAAGATTATGGAGCTTGTTTTAGGATTAGATCTATCATTTAATATGCTTAGGATTAGTCAGTGTTTGACTTGTTAAGGAGAAGACTTGTTATAGCAGCAAGGGTGAGGGTATTAGATGGATGGAAGGATGGGATTATGGATGTTGATAGTGGATGGCTTGGATGGAATTAGAGATGGAAATAGGGGGGATGTAGAATGTGGTTTATAAGGACTATATTGTATAGGAATGATACACCCCTCTTGATTATGCCACTCATTTATGATGTTATGTGATAGGCCAAAACTGAGGGTGGATAATGAGATAGATTTAACATTTAATAACTAAATCCAGTTTGGTCTAAGTGTCAATCTGGGGACGTAAACTTGTGAAAGGTGTCATGGCTATATGCACAAGGGTTGTAGGTAGTGAGGTGAGTGTGGATGAAATGCAGCTAAAAAAATTCATTTAAACTATTATACTAACTCTATAAAAATTGTTGCAACAATCTACTTTAGGAACTACAGACAAAAATATAATTTTAAACAACTAAGAATTATCATAATGATAAATTATAAACTATTACAAACCATTACATTTAAATGCTATATGAAACTAATTCAATAAGATACAATTTATAAATTAAATTAAATTAAAACTAAAATAAAATAAGTAATAAAAATAGAAAACAAAGTCACCGTTGTTTTGTGAGAGTGGGCCCTCCTCTCCTTCCATGAGGTGATTAAAATACAACTGCATAATGTAGATTAGAAATAGTGCATATATTCATTTCAATGAAACACATTACACTATATTTTATTTTTGTTGTTACATTTCTATGCTAATTTCTATCTTTGCACTATCTTCTAACCTACATAGTCTCGTGCCACTCCTCTGATGTTACATTTTTTCCTTCTTCTATATTTCATGCAACTCTTATACTTTTCGCACTATTCCTACACTCTTTTTCACTCTCTTTCTCATGCCATTTTTTTCTCTATATAATGAATAGGGCATGCAACAAGTTTCTAATTCATTTCCTATTCTCATGCCCTTCCTCTCATTTCATGTTTGAAAACTTATGAATTACATTTGGCTACTTTATTTGTTAATAACAAATCAACCCAAAATAGAGGAGTTCATTGCAACAATAAATAAAATGGAGTATTATTTTTGGTGTGAGGCCATTCTTCTCCATCTATTAATAAAACTAAATATTAATCAATTATAATAAAATAACCAAAGTATTTCAGAGCAAATGATTCTATAATATTTATAGTTGGAATTAATTTTCTTGAGTGCATTGATGGGTGATAGGAAAATAACATTCTCCTCCTCCAAGAGCATGCTTTAGGATCTATTTTCTTAACATAATGGAAGCAAATACTAGTAAATACAATCTAATAATTTTTATTCAATTATTTTATATAAATATTATATTATATTACTTATATATATATATATATATATTTAATCATATGTAGCATAAAAGTGGTAAATGATATGTATGATATTAAAATAGAATATGAGAATGGGTATGAAGGCATATGAAAAAGGATAAAATATGGCATAAAATGGAATGTTAATGACTCTCATTACTATGCTTGGAAATATCAAAGGATTACCCAAAATCATGCTTCAAGTTGTTATCCATGACCTTATCAATGTTGAAAATGGAAATTTTGAAAGGTATGATGGGATGGGAATTTAGATGTGATAAATGGGATGATGTAATGGGATGATATGGATGACTAGCTAGTGGTTGTGAAGGATTATCGGGATGTGTGGATGGAAGAAGCTTGCCCACAAGTGTAGGGTACACATAATAAGTATATTTACACATGATTCTTGCAAGAAAGTTTCCATCGTGGTCATTTCCCAAGGTGCCACAGGAATAGTTTTCACTAGTGGACACTTTTTTCTCTTTGCTATTTTAATTTTTTAATTTTTAATATTTTTAATATTTTTATTTGTGCATTTTGGACTCGAGCATTTTCTTTCATGGTAGCTTAATAATACACTATTATACATAGATAATTTAGGTGGATCATGCTACTAAATTTTCATTATGGATGTCGGTGTTGTAAGCTCTAATGATTGATAGATTGGATTCTCTTGAGATTTTGTAAAGGGACGTGAAGTGAGAGGTGGGTAGGATGAAGGTTGTATTATTTCTGCAAAAGTTTAGATAAATGGAATGCAACAATGGAGGTATGTGGGATGATATATTTGTAGAGGTAAAAGGGGTGTATGGAAGGATGGGATGATGGAGGGATGTATAAATGTCATGGGATTAAGGGAAATTAAGACCAATGAGTTCACACACTATGTTGTATTATGAGATTGGTTCTCTTATTAGATGTGATGGTGGATTTTGGAGTGTTGGATTTTGAGACTTGTACAATTCAAGATCATTGTTTTTTTTATGTTCTTAGATAGTGGGATTATGGATTTTGGATTATCCATATTTCCATATTTTAGGAGCCAAATCAAGATTGTGTTCTAACTTGTTAGATTTTTTCTTAGATATTTTGATTATTAGGATTTTCTTTTATTAGATTTTATATAGTCCAGCTAGATGTCAATTTTTTAGTCTTTGTAGATTATGGACAATAGATTAGTGGATTTAGATTTATGGACTTTTTCATTAACATCCCTAGATTTTGAAGACTAGAATGTGGGATTGACACAAAATTTAGATTTTGGGATTTTTGAATATTGGGATTTTAGATCTTCAAATTTGAAATATCAAGTTTAGGTGTATGGGATTTTTGGATCTAGGGAGATATGATCTGGTATTCTCTTAAATGTCATGATAGCTTCATCATTGAAGAATAGGTCAAATGGTGTGTGATTTCACTGGTCTAGGATGATGGATTCAAGAGGTGGATGGTTAAGATTGGTGATGGTTTCAATGAATGGATTGGTGTTGGGGGTGATGGGATTAGTGAAAGGATTGGTGTTGGGGGTGACAAGGTTGATGAAAGGATTAGTGGAAACAAGTTTATTTGAGAAATGATTAGGGGGCATATTTTAGCGTTGGGATAAGTTGTCTTAGCACTCATGGGATTAACATTTACATTCTACTTATCAAAATATTGGTTTTGGATTCTATGAAATCCTTGGTTTCACAAGTTTGGATTAGTTCAAGGATTCCTTGTTCATGAAGTCCTAATCCTTTACCTTGATAGTTCATGATTCTGCATATTTTATTTGTAATGAGATATTTATTACTTTGGAAGCAAGACATGAATCTATCGTTAGATAGTTTGGAGCTATTAGGATTTTTAATTTTCTTATTTATGAGAAAATCAAACCAAACAAAGGCAATTAGGCTTCATGGATAGGATATTGATTCTTAGATGGGGTCTATGGGGGATTAATTAGAATTTTAATTCTTGGTTAGTATCAATGGGATAAAAATGGGTTCATTTACCTTGACTTATTTGTGGATAAGTTTTATCATGTTTTGGAAAATGATATTGATGTTCATCTTACAATATGGGTGCATTTCCCTTAGATTAGATATCTCCTTGATCAATTAACTCTTGAATGTAATTTCTCAATTTCAAGCATTGATAAGTGGGATTCATTCATATTTTATGAAGCTCATCAATCTTGGATTTTATGAAGCTTATGGATCACTGAAAAGGGGTGGATTATCTTTGCTTAACATTTGGGCTGACTTGTGGGAATGATAATGCTAGGGGGATTTTGGATGGCCTCAAAATTCTTGTGTTTGTTATGAGTGTAGCGCAACTCCTAAAATCAATGTATTTAATTATGATTCCTTGCTAATAGCCCTTGGAAAACAACCTTCATTTATATGTTGGGTTGATTGGATTAATTAGTTGGATTGGGTTAATTGATTTAATCAAATTTATCAATTTTTTTCTCAAGCTTTGAAGTTTTTTGTGATGGAGGGTTTGTGTAAGGGGATAGGTTGTTGATTTCTTGTTTGAGGTGTGGATTTAGTCAAGAACATATTGATTTTATCACGAGGAAATATCTCATGATATAATATTTCTTCTTGATGAGGGTTGATACATGGATCATTTGTATTAGGAGCTATGTTGGTGGATGAGTTAGGATTTATGAGGATTGGTAGATTAGGATTATGATTAATATAGATAAATAGTGGATCTAATGGATAATGGACTGTAGGGATTGATGAATTGTTGAATGGATTAAGATTAAAAGTGATTGATGGGGGGTCTAACAATTTAGGATTTTTATAGGTAGATGGTGGGTCTAGTGGATAATGAGTTATAGTGATTGATGTATGGTTGGAGTGACTAGTATTAAAAGGGGCAAGGGATGATTTGATCAATTAGGATTAACATTAAAACATGAATAGATGGAGGGTCTAATGGATGATGGGATATATTGATTGATGGATAGGTAGATGGTAGACTTGATGGATTTGATGGATAAGGATTAGTCATGTATAGTTTTTTATTTATAAAGTCTCCCCTAATTATGTGTTCAAGGTTATAACCAAGAGGAAGCTTGGATATTGATTTTATAAGGCATAAAACTATGAAATATTTTTCTTTTCATAAGATATAAACTAATTGGGTTGTTTCCCTTTCTATAGGGATGACCAATAGGTATTTGACTTGGGTTTGTGGGATAACTAGTGCTAGGATATCCTTGGTCTAAGAAGTCTCAATGGTTTATGAATAAGTGATTAAGGATTATAGAAATATTGCTTGAGATAATGTTATCAAAGGGTTCATTAGTATATTTCCCTTGATACACAAGACTATCATCATCATATTCACCTTGATTGACAATACCATTATCATCATGCTCAAAAGGATTATTAGATTGGTTAAAAAATGGGATCATGATTTCTTTCTTTGATTGATTTAGATTTTGTAATAGTTTGACTCATTTTTTTTCATGGGTTTAGCAAAAGAATCATGTAAGAGAGGGGGACCACCACATGCAAGGCCCCAGGTCATGGAGGGCCAAGATGAGGAAGGTTGCCCTAACTTACCCTAGCTAATCGGGGTGTTAGGATATGAGGATGAGAATGATGAGGACTATAAAGTCCTACAACCACTCTATAATCCCAAGATTCAAAATGAGGCTAGGCGAGCTAGTTTTTGAGCTCAACATTGTATCTCAGATAGCTCTTTGTCCGAGGATGAGAGTGTAGTTTTGAGACAATAGCATGACGCATTGGCATCTCTTAGGTGCGCTGGCGTCTGTATGACCAGACGACCAAAAGTACAACATGAACTATCAAAAAACAAGCTAGCAGCCTAGCTAACAACTTCTAAAAGAGAAAAACAACACTATGAAATACGAGAAGTACAAACGAATGTGATAAAGCAAATATACCAAAGCTAGGGTGATGAAGATGATTTCATAGAAGAGCCTATTCACCAGCTAGCTCCGCAAAGCATGTACACCTACACACAAAAAGAGGAAAATTTTGGGTGGCTGTATAGGGGCCTGCCTCAGTTAGACCCCCATTTAGGTGTTTCCACCTCCATGAACAACCAAGAAAGTGAGATAAAGAAAATAATATAGTAAAGAGCACTAAAGCACTGCAAAATAGTAAATGTGCTTACTCAACCAAGTGATAGAGGAGAGAAAAGGGAGCTTACCACCTCCACCAAGAGCACTCAAGGCTGCTTGGGGAGAAAATGGGAGTTCTCGAGCCTCTGCTACAATGGTGTTTGTCCCCAAATTGCTCTACCTAAGTGATGGAGTGATGTATTTGCTGCAATGAGGTACAAACATGCTGCTAGAATGCTTGAGAGTGAGTGTGAGAGTGTGTTGAGGCTTGTGGAGTGATTGTAGAAGATCAAATGAATGCTTAGAGGATGAAATGCTTGTTGGAGTGAAATTGAAGAGGAGATGGAGAAAAATGACCATATTCAGGTCAATTGGGGGTGTTACAACTTGACCCCCAATGAGGTGTGTAACACCTCTATAGGTTTAGCTATAGGAATCTACCAAGGACGTAAGTGCGTTGCACGGGCATCCTTGATAGAAACGCCTCCACCAACACTCAAAATAGGCACCAAGTGGCATCAAGCATTGGGCTTAGGTGGAATTAAGCCTCTGAACTTGGTTTTCTAAAGTGGAGAAGGGAAAAAGGGGGAATTTGCATAAGGGGTGCAAATTCACTCGTATACATTTTGCCCTCACTTTAGCGAGCACGAGTATTGATGAGTACTTGGTAAAGTAGATCAAGGAAGGAGTAAGGTTAGAAATGTATACTTGAACCATTGAGGAAGCAGACCATGATATGGAAAACCTAAAGGTGCAAGGCAAGCAAAGGACTTCATAGCTGCTCAGAACTATGAAGTTGAAGGAAGAAATCACCTTACAGGCCCACGGACTTGCAAGGAAGGTGTCCCCCAAAAAATCTAGCATGGAGGATACCCCATGAAGCAAGTGCCTTACAGGTCCACAAACTTGCAAGGAGGGTGTCACCCAAAAACTCTAGCATGGAGGATACCCCATGAAGCAAGCACCTTATAGGTCTGCAGACCTGCAAGGAAGGTGTCCCCCAAAAAATCTAGCATGGAGGAAACCCAAAGGAAGCTCCCTAAAATATCTTAGGCCTGTAGGGAGGTATCCCCCAAGATCTCTCACATGGAGGAAACTTGAGAAAGTGGACTCCATAGAGTCAGGAAGCGGCCAAGTAGGCGAGTAAGTGAACAGTCGTGCAGGCCATCGATAATTTGGAAGAATTTCAAAGGGGTCCCTTGGGAACCCTTCAAAATAAGAGGGTTCCACTCAAGGGATGCGTTATTTGAAAGGCGAGGTCTAGTCATGTTACCCCCAAGCTAGACGTGAATGTTTTCACTCAAGATAAGATCTTTCAAAGGGGGTCCCTTAGGAACCCTCTGTGAAGAAAGATGTTTTCTTTCTCAGAGCAATCCATCATCAAGGGATCCTTTTGAAATATTTTCACTTCATCAAGGAATTTGAAAGGGAGAATATGCCCCATGTGAGGGGAAGGAAAAATATGTTCTCGGTTTGGAGGAAGGTTTCCAAATCCTTTCTTTACGAACCCATGATGAAGGAAACATGTTCCATTAGGGTTCCAAGTTGAGAATGTGATTCTAAGGAAAACTTTGAGAGGGTTTTAGAGAAAAGATTCATTGGCATCTAAAAATTGAAATGTTGAAGAAAGTTATTGTCACACATGAGAGGGACAACTCAAGCAAAGAAGAGAAAAAGATAAAGAGAAAGCAAAAGAGAGAAGACAACACAAACAAAGGGCACAAGGGGATATGGTTTAGCAAGGTCAAATCTATCTGAGCTCATATGAATTATAGGTAACCATGGTGCAAGGTGAAAGATCATCAATCCCCAAACAAATCAAGAAGAATGCATGAAAAAAAAAGTAAAAATAAAAATAATAACATGGAAGGGAAGCCTAAATGCCCCCAACACTTTGCATTGTCCCCAATTTATCAAAAATCAAGCAAAAACATGGAAGAATGATGATACAAATAGAAGAAGGTTTACGACAAAAAAACCACGCCTGTATCCAAGCACCAACAAGGGTGATGAGGGTCATCTAGACACACATAGCATGACCACAAGGAAACACATCACAAAACACACACACAAAAGATCAAGAAGAGGTCTCCTCCTAACACTGATCAACCAAGAGGTTGTCCACTTCCCACTCTAGGTCATTGTAGGGGGAAGGAGGATGATCCTGCAGTGATGGGATGTTAAGAGGAGGAGCATTCCGCCCTCCCACAACAAGGGCTAAGGAAGAGGGCCCCTCGAGGTCCTCTCCATTGAGCTCTTATGGAGCTAAGGTCAGCGACTTTGCAGAGATTACTGACAAGGCTAGGACTTCATCCATAGAGTTAAACATGCACCCCACAAGAGAATCATGTCTAACTTTAGTGGACGAGGTAGGTTGTACCTAAGTTTCACTGCTAGGCTCGCCGAATGACTCGAGAGTGGTGAAAAACTCAGGAGAAGCTGGGATTGGTTCCATCACCAATACAAAACAAGTCAACACAGGGCCACCTTGTGGAGAAGGTGGGCTCCTCTTACGTCCCTCGCTACTAGAAGGACCACACTCCACCTTTTGCTTCATCAAAGGAGATGAACTCCCCACAAACAAGGCTAGAGGTGCGAAGGAAGAGGAGGAAATAACCGTAGTGAATACAACTGAAGGATTATTAATATCCATGGGCTTTGGGAAAGGCTAGATATCCGAAACGGACATCAGCAAAGGTGACTCCATTGAAGGGGCAATGAACACCTATAACCCCTTGGGGTTAGGTGCATTAATACTCGCAATGGAAGCCATAAGTGGTGTAGGACTAGATTGAAGAGAAGCAAAAGGAAGGGAAGAGGGTGACATTGTAGGAGGCCCTAAAGCAGGGGCAATCGCTTCTTTCTCCTTCCTTTGCAAGGTGGCCTGCTCAGCAAAGAGAGCCTTTCGTCAATGCTTGCGTATGTGTGCAAGGAAGTTTATACGACTCTTTGAGCCAAAGGTTGAAGGCTATGAGGGAACAAAAGGCTCCTGCTCAACCATGGGAACATCCACTATAGCTATTTCTGGTGGAGGAATGGATTCTTGAATGGGAGCAGGAGGAACAGGTCAAGAAGCAGCAGGGGACTTTGCTCAAGAGCTTAGACATCAGGCCTCTTCCCATTCATTTCCTTAAGAGTAGGAATGGTAGGAGGCCGTGGATCGAATTCCCTTCAGGATCCTTTATTTCTGCCATATAAGTAGTACCACGGTTTGGGGTATTCATTAGGGAGATCCGTGATCCTAAGCTTCGGCCTATGCCAAGGAGGAATCATCAAGCTCAATGGATAACCATTGGGTTGAATCATCCAATACTCTTCCCAAGAAATGGGAGAGGACAAGGTAGTCTGGGGGAAGGTAACCTTCTCTTTACCTTTACAAGAGGGAGAGGGAGCTAGCATGGACTTCTCCCTTCCTTTCTGGGAAGAGGGAGCAATCGGTACTGGCTTCTCCTTTTCCTCTCGGGAAGAGGAGGCAACCAATTATTTTATCACGGGAAGGGTCAATTTTGGTTGTCCCTAGCCCCCAATTTTATACTTCACATAATTATTGTAAAGTAGGTTTGTTCTTGGAGGAAGCAAACCAACTGGGGAGGGCCAAAAGTGATCCAACAGATATCCACCACGGGACACCAATGGTTGATATCTGGTGTCATGCACTACATGTACGACACCTTCATGAGAGAATTTTAAACACTTGTCAATAACGAAGGTGATTCCATTCATGGAAGCTAACCAAGGTATGTCTAGATTCATCCTGAACAAATCCAACTTTGGGATAATATCAAAAACCATGTCAACAGCCCTAGGTCCAACTAGGATGAACAAAGTTATCAAGCTATAAGGTTTGAGACACATACCATCATGTGTACAAATGGTATATTTTGTTTCTTCATATTCTTCCTTTTGTAATGAATTTAGTACTAATGTTTCTTCTATGATAACATTCACACAGCTCGCAAGGTCTACCAAAAACCCTGTCACAATGTTACCATTGATGCGAGCAGGAATGTAGAGAGGCAAGGGTTTATTGTTTAAGGGAAAATATTGTGATGTAAATGTAATGTCCGGTGAACCGAGTGCAGGTGGAGCACTGGAAGTCACCATGACCATGTTAACATAGGCCCTGGGTTGAGTAGCAGAATCAATGAGATCTACAATCATGTTAGCAGAGTGTGATGGAAATAGGTTTGTGTATATCTGTAATTCACTATTAGCTTTGGCCACTGATTTGTTAGCATTTTATTTACTCCCATCGAGGCAAATGGTACCATCCTCAATGTGGTCATGTATCTCATGATACAACCACATACAATGTTCGGTATCATGCTCATTAACCTAATGGTATTGAAAATAAGTGTTTTCATCATACCAATTAGGGTAAGGCTCTTTAACAGGCTTTAGATTCGACAAGATTACGATCTTATCCTTCAACAACTTCTGCAAGATAGAAGAATAAGATTCCAATAACTTTGTGAATTTTTGGTTATGCCTGAGGTCGTTGTTATCAACAACAACAACTACATTCATAACAGCCTTACCTTTTCCAGAGATTGATACAATGGACTTCCCCTCAGAATGGGAGTGTGAGGAGGATCCCTCGAATTGAACAACCATTTTTTGGTACTCTCGTAAGGATGCACACAAGTGCGCAAAAGAATGGTATTTCATAAGGGAAAACTTCCTTTTCCAAGGCCTTTGTAAGTTCCCTATGAACACCTTCTATACATCAGAATCGGGTAGCTGATACGAGATTTGTGAAAGGAGCGCTTGGTAGCGCGCTATGAAATCGGTGATTTTTTTGTTATCTCCTTGTTTACATCAGACGAGATCCGAAAATGTCATCTTCATCCCAATGTTTGCTTGAAATTGTCTAAGGAGTTGATTTACGAGTTGGTCAAACGAGAAAATGGAATTGCCAGGCAAGGAACAACACCACTTGAAAGTTGTGTCCTTGAGAGATTGAGGAAATAGTTTGGCCATCAATGCATTGTGATGGAAGAAGTCCATGCACAAGGCGTTAAAGGCGGATAGATGTGTTTTTGGACTTCTCAAACTTAGGGATCTCCATTCATTGGGGGAAGGGAGTGTTTAAGATCACAACCGACAATGGATTGTGTCAGAAGAAGGGCTAGAAGATAGGCTAAGCAGAGGCTTGGGAAAGACTCACTAACTGGCTCTGCATCTTACCCATATTCTGAAGAAGAGTGTTCAGAATGGGGTCATTAGAAGATAGAGGGCCAGAGGAACCTCCTCCAGAACCACTGCCAAAACCACCTCCAAAATTGCCACCGGTGTGATCTCCGCCATAACCACTACTAGAGCCACCACCACCAGTAGGGCCTCTTCCGGAACTACCACTATGACCTCCACTAGAGCCGCTTCCACCAACACCACCTTCACTTCCAAATCCACCACCACTACCAAATCCCCCACCACTCATCCCACCAAATCCTCCATTACTAGAGGTGACAGGGGGGGTGAAGCTAAAGCCTAAGGGGACCCTATTTGCTTTGATAGTTTTGGGTTGTTCAGAGACAATAGGGATACTAATAGAAGGGATCGTGTTGGCCATGTAAATGGATGTGGGAGCCATTGATACTCCTAACTATCCTTCATGCTCTTTGAAGGTGACTCCTTGTGCAAAGCTAGGATTGTTTGAAGGAGCGCATGCTTCGGCGAGACCGAAGAGGCTAGTTAGAAATTCTATACATGTTTGATCTTTACCCATCATATGTTTTAACTTGCTGACAACCCGAGCGGCTCTAGCCATCTTCAGATTTCTTTCTAAGTGATTTTCTAAGTCGCCCAGGCCTTTGGTGAGGGTAGAGACATACTTTGCAGGGCTTTGAACAACCTCATGCTCGTCTACTAATGATGGTGTAGGGGACGCAGGGGGAGTGGGAACGTGATTAGTCTCATCAACGAATCCCATCTTGTTCCTCGAAAACTGCTCCTACATGGCCACACTAACAACAGGACCAGAGAAAAGGCCTGTAGATAACCCAATAGAGACCTTCATCCTTTCCATCGGGAGGTGTTGTATAATTCTCCTAATGATATACCCAGAAGTTGTGGATTGGGTTGTGATGCTCATAAACCTTCAAAACACTTCGTAACACAACAGTCATGAAGTACACAGGAGAAGTCTCAACACCAATGGATGAACAGACATTGGTTCACATCAAGCTCACCAAAAATGTAAGAGAGGGGGACCACCACATGCAAGGCCCTAGGTCAAGGAGGGCCAAGATGTGGAAGGCTGCCCTAACTTACCTCAGCTAATCGGGGTGTTAGGATATGAGGATGAGAATGATGAGGAATATAAAGTCTTGCAACCACTCAACAATCCTAAGATTCAAAATGAGGCTAAGCAAGCTAGTTTTTGAGCTCAACTCTATATCTCAAATAGCTCTCTATCTGAGGATGAGAGCACAGTTTTGGGATGATAGCGCGACACACTAGCGTCTCTCAGGTGTGCTGGCGTCTGTACGACCAGAGGATCAAAAGTACAATGTGAATTATCAAAAAACAAGCTAGCAGCCTAGCTAACGACTTCTAAAAGAGAAAAACAACACTATGAAATATGAGAAGTACAAATGAATGTGATAAAGAAAATATACCAAAGCTAGAGTGATGAAGATGATTTTGTAGAAGAGCCTATTCTCTAGCTATCTCCACAAAGCACATACACCTACACACAAAAAGAGGAAAATTTTGGATGCATGTATAAGGGCCTACCTTAGTCAGACCCCCATTTAGGTGTTTCCATCTCCACGGATAGAAAAGAAAGCGAGATAAAGAAAACAATATAGTAAAGAGAACTAAAGCACTGTATAATAGTAAATGTGCTTACTCAACCAAGTGATAGAGGAGAGAAAAGGGAGCTTACCACCTCCACCAAGAGAACTCAAGGCTGCTTGGGGGAGAAAATGAGAGTACTCGAGCCTCTGTTGCAATGGTGTTTGTCCCCAACTTGCTCTACCAAAGTGATGGAGTGATGTATTTGCTACAATGAGGTGCAAAGGTGCTGCTAGAATGCTTGAGAGTGAGTGTGAGATTGTGTTGAGGCTTGTGGAGTGATTGTAGAAGATCAGCTGAATTCTTAGAGGATGAAATGCCTGTTGAAGGAGTGAATTTGAAGAGGAGATGGAGAAAAAAAACCATATTCGGGTCAGTTGGCTGAAGGGGGCATTAAAACTTGACCCCCAATGAGAAGTGTAACGCCTCTACAGGTTCAGCCGTAGGAATCTGCCAGGGACGTAAGTGCACTGCGTGAACATCTGAGAGTTGCACAAATGTCCCTTACAGAAACACCTCCACCGATGCTCAAAACAGGTGCCAAGTGGGATGCAAGCAATGGGCTTAGGTGGAATTAAGCCTTCAAACTTGGTTTTCTAAAGTGGAGAAGGGAAAAAGGGGGAATTTGCATAAGGGGTGAAAATTCACTCCTATCCAAATCATTATAATAAAGACACAAGAACACCCTAGCTATTCAAGAGAGTGAATTTGTAGTTGCACAAGTATAATTTGACCTAGTTATAAATGGTATGACCTATTAATATCAAGACATTGAAAAAATTAAATTTTATTTGTTCATGGCATATTGCCCCATTTTTAGAAGTACATTATGACTAACTTACTAGGACTTTAGACCACTAACTAACACACTAAAATGACCAAACATCCAAAAGGTGACTACGTTAGGATTACATAAGGTTTGACAGGGATATTCATTGGTATACTTGAAGGTGTATGTGTAAAGGCTTGGTATGAGAGGATAACTTTCTCTCCTTCACTTGCAAGCTATAGATTTTCTTGCAAGCTTAAACCAAAATGACAAATGTACCCCTAAGGGAGAGTTTTTCAATTATCTCCCTAATTTATATTCTCCACTAAAATGTGTGGGTTCAAGTCACCACTTAGTGATGAAATCCAAGTCATATCCACTAGAAAGAAACTAACACAAAAGGACTAACAGTTTTAAAATATTTCTAAGATTACCTTGCAACATGAGGAAAGAACATACATAGATTAACCTTTTGAGGGGAAATAAAAAGTAATAAAACATTTTTTCTCTATTCCAAAGATCACCTTGTAGTGTGAGGGGAGAACATTCACATCCTAAGTCACATAAACATGGAAAAAAAGGTTCATTGACCATAGAAAATGAAATGTGAGAAAGAAATTAAAATATACAAAATATGTTTGAGATTATATCATGGTCAAATGAACCTACAACACATGTTAGCAGTTTAATTTTATAAATGGTATTCAAGCACAACTAGAAGCACTTGTGCTATTATACAGAGCATATAAACCACTAGAAATGTGCATATGTTGTTACACAAATAAGATAAAATAAAATATTAAAATGTAGATTCTAAAATTTGGATATGCCATAAGAGATGAAAAACTACAAAAATGATTTCAAATGCACTAAATAGATTTGCATATTTTTTAATTAGATTACAAAAATACTACTTAGATTATAAAATGCTATTTAAGATTCTATAAAAATGATGAAAAGGGATTTTAGGTCCTAAAGGAACTTGTGTCATAGGATGTAAAATCAATTAATGGGGTGCATGCACCACACTTGTGGTGCTTATGCCACTAGGTGTTGTATATTTTCCACGAGCTACAAAGTGCTTGAGCTATCTTACAAAGTGCCCGTGCCACTTAATAATAGTTTAGGTTTTAAGGTCTTATAAGTGCATATGTGTTACAAATGAATGTGGATACATTGTTTGGAAAATTAGATGTACATCTAAATACCACAAATATTCCAAAATAGAAAAATATTTCAAATAGATACAAAAATATATTAAAAAATCCTCAAAAGCCATTAGACAAGGATAAAATTTTGATCGAGGCATGGTCCCATAGAGCATGCCAAATTTTGAACACTAAAATATAGGGGAAATAAATAAGAAACAAGCATGAAATAATAATCCTACCCTAAATCAATCGTACACCTTTGATATAGTAAAATGAATATAAACAATGATAAAAAGCAATAAAATTCTTGCTACACAATCTTTTGATGATGTGCTCCAAGTGATTGGTTGATGATTGAAATTGGTTTAGTCACCCAATTCTACAATATAACCTTGTTGCATCCAATATATTCTTGAAAAAGACTTGAGGATTTTTTTATTTATGAATTTGACAAGGATAAATGGAGGGTTGAGATTAATTTAGGATGGATGGATAGGGTTGCTTGAGATGATTTTTGAATTTAAATTTGAGATGGAGGAGATATTAAATGCTCATGGTTACTAAATGGAGGGCTAGAATTAGTTTGATTGGATGAATATTTGGCATTAAAAGTTAGTTTAAATTTGGACAAAATGTAGTTGGAGATAGGTGGCTAAGATAGTTTGGTTGATTTGATAGCTAGGATTTAGGATTGGCCTTTTTTTGGATTGATGAATTATATTTATTTTACTTTTTAATTATGAATGGAACACGAACATGTCTTATTAGTGGAAGATTAGATTAATATTTATGTTTTCAGGATAACTAATAAAATAATTAGAATATTTAATCAATTAGGGGAGATGGATGTAGGATGCTAGATTAATTAAATAAATATGATTTATTTAATTAATGTGATGATGGGGAAATGATTTTGATTAGATAAGCAGGGAAGGGCCCTGATCCCATGGTTACAACAATAGACAAAAAGGAAACAAAAAAGGTGGGAAACAACACCACCAGCAAACCAAAAAACAACAACAATATTAGCTCGCAAGCCAACATTTAACATAGTAACCATAGTCCAACCAGTACTAATAAAAAATAGTAAGTTTTTACTAGCATACTTAGATCTACGTAAACCATTAATTAAGTCAACAATGTCCTAGGTGGTATTCCACCATATCATAGCTATTATAAAATAGTAGTCTGAGAAATTAAAACAAAAGGACAAAAAACTCATGATATACAACAAAGCAACAACATAAAGCCATTAATTGAATTTCTTCAATAGGTCACCATACTCGCCCATGAGAGCAATGTATTCTCTTCAATCAGGTCCCTCAGTCTCGTCTGACATCTTCAAGACATCAAGTTTCCCAGGCTATTTCCTCAACTTCCTGGTAATTTTGGATTCTTCAGAAGCAGCTTCCAACATCGCCCTCCTCATTAGCCTGTTAGTTACCTTCATGAGCATAACTAAATCCTTCTCCATATCTTCAAACTAAACCTATAGAAATGTTAGTTTACTTTGCTAGGTGATCCTACCTTCTCCCTCCACCCCCTCCACTCTCTTGCCCCTGCAAAGTCTCCTTCACCTCCCCATTTTGAGTCCCTTCCTCAGTAATATTAATGACATCCCTAGGGTTTAAGTCTCTTTTGGGTTTCTTCACCTTGGGAAGTTCCAACAACAAAGGTGAGTGTTTTCTTTTCTTGGGCATAGCTCTAATGAGATCAATTTCAAAAATTCATTTTTCCTCACTCTTCTATGACACAAGAGTTGCAGGGTTGGACACATTGGCAACAAGGGACTAGATTTTTGTAGGAATAAGCACCCTCCTGGAAGCGACAATAGGAGGTGGGCAAGGGTTAGGTTCCTCAACCGAGATTTCAACAGCAATAGGGTTTTCATCAATAGGTTGTTCCTCATTTTCCTCTTCAATACGATCAGGATTCTCATTTCTACTAGCCAAAGGGTTGCCATGAGGATTCAATTCCAGAGCATACTTATACAAGGTTAGCATCAGACCTTGGTGGACGGGAGGACTAGCACCCTTTTCAATATTTAGTTATAGGGAGGACAATAGATAAAAAGGAAAATTGACTCTCTCACCATGTCAAATGTGGTTTAGCAGGGGGAAATGGTACGCATGTACCGACATATACCTTCCCTCAAGAGTAAACTATCACATTACAAATAGGCTAACTAAAGCAAAGGGAGGAGGGAGTTCCAATCTTGCATACCCATTATGAAATCTTTTGAGGTTCTCCCCTTCATTCAAGAATTTGTCGACAAACTTCTGATAGTCCACCCCACTTTTCTTAGTAACTTTAATCCCTTGATTTTGTAGCCCCATTGCTTCAGCTATGAATCTTGTCGTTACCTCAAACTTCACTGCTCCAATGGTTACACTACCCTTCCTCCAGGAGTTGGTAAAATTTTCCGTTAGGTTCCCTTCAGGGATTGGAAGAATAGAACCATACCAACATTTTCAAATAGCCTCCATAAATCCACATTCTGTTTCAGGGGTTGAAAAATATGAGGCTTAGTTCACTTCCGTGGTCCTCTTATTTTTCTTTTCTGCAAATTCTTCAGCTACAACAGAATTTTCTTCATAATCTCCCACTCCTTCTGCTTTCTTTCTGGAATGCAACAAACACTCTTTTGCCAAATTACACATTGAGCCAATAAAAAATGGTGAATCGAGAAGTTTCTTTTTGTGAATGCCAGTAACACAATTCCCGATACAAAAATCCCATCATTTTTATTACAAGTATTAAAATCCCAATTAAATTTCATACCTTTCTCCACTTTAGAAATGCAGGAAACATAAGGAAAATCGACATGAATTGAATTGACAACCCTTAACAACTTGGTTAACTTCATATGATTTTTGGTCACCTCCATGAATGAAAAATAATTAATATTACTTCCTGTTGAGATCATCTGATACAATCCTGTACTCCCAAAGTCATCATTACATAGAAAGCCAATAAGCACCACTTGGTACTCATATTTCCCACACAATATCCACCTTTCATTTTTGCATATGGTACTCATTTTCAAATTTTTCATTTAGGATTAAGTCTCTTAAAGACTTTGGCATATTACCATTAGTCCATTGGGTCCATCCCCTACAACTCAGCGCCACGTTGGCAGCACAGTCGACAACTTTATTTCCCTCTCTATAAACATGTTGCACCCTGCAATTGGTAAAAGACTTCTTAATGACTTGGCATTTATCAATTATATTTTTTAATTCCCATGGTGGCATAGCCTCTTCGTTCATAATGTCCACTATAAGGTTGATGGGAAAATGTTAGGGGTTAAATATTAATTAATTAAATATAATTTATTTAATTAATTAGTGTTGATATGATAAGATTATGGTTATGATGGGATTAGTATGGCATTGAAAGTGGAAAAGTGGTGTTGTTAGATGTGTCATTAGAACATGGTCAATTTTAGGTTTCTATAGATCTCACATTACTACATCATATTACATCTTATATCACTTATATGATTCCTATATTGATATATCCTATATTCACACCATCACATCTTAGTATTACATCACCGTGATGATCTCATATTGTTATGTAAAGTATTTCTACTACCTTACATGATCATATTGTTATATATTTCTTTATAGAGTATACATGACTTGATATTACATTACTATATCTTAATTTGAGTTTTTATTATTAATCCTTATATATGCCTATACTAGAGGGAATCATACCATTCCCCCTGTCTATTGATATCACATTATCATATCTTATGTGTGATCCTATTTATTGAGCTTATATTATCTTCTCATTTTGATCCTATACATTGCACTTAAATAATCAAATTTATCACCACATTTTATGATATGAATCTTATATTTTATGTGCACCATATTTTTTCCCCTTATTATATTGAGGTATATTTCCATACTTTATTATCTAGATATGTATCACATGATCATACTTGCTATATTTGAGGACTTGTCCCACTATTTTTCCTTTTCTCTATTTATCCTATCAATCATATATATTGATCTTAATGATCTTGTGAAGCTTCATGTCATTGATCCTACTTATCCTATTGTTTCTACCCTATTTGTCCTTTGCTCATAGGTGTGGAATTTAACCATTTATCATACTTTCATGGGTGTTCTTAGCAATGAAGGGCCACTTCACTATTATCTTGATCATACTTATCCATTGATCCTGCCCTATGTGTGCTTGTGCTCATGGATGCCACATAAGGCCATTTATTATACTTTCACAAATGTTTTCATCCATTGAGGGAAATATTATCATTACTATGCACATGGTAGGGGTATTGATCAGATATTTGTTTTTATCTCCAATCCATTATTATGGTTCTCATGATATACTCTTTTAGCTATGATTTTTGTGTTTTTATTCTTGGATGATTATATGTACGTACATCCTTATAATTTTTTATTGTTTTATCACATGGTATGAGTATGATCAACTCATAATTTAGTCTATAATAATTTAGTTTATTCTTGATATATATCAATCAATTGCACCCTATGGGGAAATCAATTGAAAGGGGTAGATACATGATAAGAAAAAATATCATTTTTGTATTCTATTTGTCTCACAATTAAAAATATAATAATGGAATCTTATATTTGTATCATAAGAAAATCATGGGAGAATACATGTGAAAGAAAAGAATATGGAAGGATAATCTTTGTCCCTTATGTCCATTGTAAGTTATTTATTTGTTGCATTTAATTTATGCATGCCTAATAATTACCTCTCCCAAAATTCACACAATATTGAATCATGATAACAATAACATATGTTCTCTTACACTCACTCACAACCCACAACTAGTATATTTCTTAACAACCCACAAATGCACTCTACCAAAAAATGATATTGGAAGATGTACGCTCTCAAACCTCCATTTACCCACATTACACTCAGTGGAGGAAATTCCTAGCTGTTATACCTAGAATTATCTTATAGGAAGAAAACCAACATACTATTTTCCCATGCAAGACACACAATATTTGACACCATTTTATCTCCCACAACTCTCTTTAGTTACAAGATCTCCTCATATCTACAAAAAAAATTAGAGCCTCCCCAAACACAACCCAATGAGCATACCTTGCTCTAATGCTACTCGATGAAATTTATATCCATGGGTCTAATGAAAGACAACCTAATGTATGAGCCCAACACTCATTCAACACATCCATATGTAAAATGAAATAAATAATGTAAAGCTATAGTAAATTTATTAACTACCTATAGCATAATACACCTTACTTACAAAATTACATAAAACTATTGGGAACTACAAATGATCCTATAACAAGTATCTTGTCTCATTATGAGGCTTCTCAACACAACCTTCCTCTCATTCCCCTCTTCATACTCAAGAGTTCTTCATTATTCTTCTTAACTTTACTAAAAATAACTTTATTCCTCTCCCTCTTTCAATAAAGGTCGCTTTTATGTTTACATTCCCTAGTAAATCAAGATTCATAAGGCCACTAAAAAAAAAAGATAGTTATTTCCCAACCAAGAAATAATGCTTTAGATACTATTGCTAGCAATAAAAGAAAATATCCACAACCTAGAGTTATAAGTACTTGTTCAAGGAAGAATGAATTAACCCAAGAAAAATCAATTACAACTGCACTACCTAATGAATATTTAAATAGTTTTTATTGCATAAATAATAAAGATTAATGGCCCAAGGTGATGACTAGCCATGTTGTAGAAAAAATACAACTTACAACAAGTAGGAAAATGGCTCAAATCCCATCGTAAAATATAATAAAAATATCAAATAAATAAGTTATAATCAACCTTAAAATATGAATGAATAATTAAGGAACATTGCCATGCTATCAAAGAATATTGAAATATAGCCCAAAAAATGAGAAATTGTTCCATGAAAAGCCATGAATAGGATTGTGAGAAATCACAAACTACCTTGAATGAAAGAATTAAAAGTTGAACTCTCCAATCAATGGCTAGGTGTCAATACTTGTAACATATCATTAAAAATATTTGCATATTGATTACAATAATAGTCACATGAATGAATCACCCCAATGCCTCAAAGAAAAAAAAACCCCTTTTAAAATGACAATTTTTTAGTAAAAGGGAAATAAATCACTAGAGTCTTGCATGAGATCATGACCAAAACATTTATAAGTGATTATATTGCATTAAAAAATGATAATTATGTTATCTGACCAGCCCAACATATAACTCATTCATTTATATTGTAGGTCCTTTCATAGCCTATCACAAAGGTAAAATACTACAAAACAACATATGTATTTATCCTATAAAATAATACACAATCATGTCATATTTATGAAGTAGTCCATTCACACAAGAAACTGACCTATAACAATTTGATTGAGTTCTATAAAAAAACATGTAGATGTCATGTAACACAACTATGAATCTATTATCCATTTGAAACCAATAATATTTCTATATCAATCTTTTGAGAAAGCAAATTGACAAGAAATCTATTAGACAACAACCCAAATATAAAGAAAACTAGTGGTGGACCTAGATGCTCTTGCATCAATTTATATAGCTACAAATGGTACATTATATCTATATATATATATATCTATATATATATATATATATATATATATATATATATATATATATATATATTTGGGTCATATGCCTAGCCTTTCTTGCACCTATACCCATGCTTATGTATATGCATTCTTAGACCATTTGACCTATCTATCTAATTTTAATTATTGTTACAATTCTTATCCAATCCAATCCTATCAAACCCATATCCAACCTAATTATTTGATAAAGGTCATGTTTGTGGTTGTAAGGTCATTCTCACAAGTACAATCTTGATCTTTTTAATTGTAAAATTGTAATCAAACATTTAGCTGACTAACTACACCTACACTTTGATCCTATGTGAACTTTTTATAAATATTCACACTTTGTTGTTATGCATATATATAAAAATATATTTATTACATTCATTCTCATCATCAAATATCATCCATCTATCATTTAATAATTGAACAATCATTTTCATTCACACTCAAATCAAGTAAGGAACCTAGCATATCTTATGCTCATCCTAGCAAATGTGAATTACTTAGCTATAATTCTAGAATTTATGTGCATGTTTAGACCTTATTGTTTGTTAAGGTATTTTTAAATAACACTAACTTGATAGGAAAACCCTAACATAATTATCTAGCAATCTACTTTTGATTTCACTATGTAAGATTTGGAGATCATCAAAATTTGAGTTTGTAGATACAAAGCAAGTTTGTAACTGCAAACTAGATCCATAACCATGAAGTAGGTCTAGTGTAGAGCCAAAAGGAATATTATAATTAAAATCCACATACATTACTATTTATAGCATTTTTAGATTTCAAGGTATATTAATCTTTTTTTTATAGGTGAACGCTTTTGACTAGAGCTACAAACCAGTGAGGCCACATTTGGGGGACCTCATCCATGACATTCTATCTCCATCATCCTCCTCCTCTCTTTCCTGCCACCGATGATTCTCCTCCCTCCACCTCTTCCTCCTCTCTTCTCCTTCTCCTCCTCCTTATCTCCTCCATATCCTCTGCCTCTTCCTCTTCTCTTCTCCTCCTCCTACTCTCTTTCTCTTCTCTCCTCCTCCTTTCTTCCTCCTTACTCCTTCTCCCCCTCCTCCTTCTCTTCTTCTCTCCTCCTCTCCTCCTCCTTACATCTCCACTCCTACTTATTTTACACCTCCTACCCTTGTCTCTCCTCCATATCTTTGCCTCCAACTCTTCCTTCACACCTGCATTTCATCCTTTGTCTTTCTTCCTCCTTCCATCGTGCTTCACCCTCCTACAACTGCCACCTCCATGCTTGGTCTCCTATCGTCGATCTTCCATTCCTCGGTCACCAATCCTTACCGCCACAACTATGTACTCCCTTTTTTGACCCCATAGCAATGCCCACCATTACCATCCATCGTATGTCTAACTCTCCTTGTGTGTCGATCACTACCTTCCCTACACTAGCGTATATCCCACCATCCACCGTGGGATTCAAACATGAGGTAGTTCAACTACTACTCTTGCAAATTTACCATTGCAATGAGGGGTCAACCCCCCAAGGTATATTAATCTTATTGTCTTTAACAAATGATAACTATTCTTCAATCACAAAGTTAAGTAATCTCTCTCTTCATTATTATTTATAATACAATTATACTTTTTATTTGATATTGTTTAATCCATTATATTTTGTCTATCTAAAAACCCCACATACATTTGACTTCCTTAGGTTAACTGATGTTTAATTATGTTTACTTACCTGATTAACCTAGAAGGAACCCTTTATATATTATTTTCAACCATGTATAGTTGGAAATTCTATGTTAGAATGTAATAACATTATTATAAAGAAAGTTGGCCAGAATAGAACTAATAGCTATTCTATTTTAAAAAATCCTTTTTATAAAGAATATATAAATATTACATTTAAATTATATTTTTTATATTATGTTTTATTTTAATTATTGAATTCAAATAGAATATAATGTATTTTTTATATAATGAACTTAGTTAGATCCAAGAAACAAAAAAGGGACTAATCTGCCTAGATGTTGGAAAAAAATTGCCAAGTCTATATTCATATATAGTTAATACCATGTACATAAATTCTCAACCAACAAGTTTCTTATCATACACAAAAATTCATAGCACCCACCCAAAAGGTAGCTAAAGGACCATAGCATTAGAAACACAAACAATCCCACAAAAAATATATGTGAATGAATTAATAATAAGCTATTACTATCCTATGAAACTATAAACTAGAATTTAAAACAAAGTTTGTAATGGGGGCTAGGGTAATTATGTAGTCCCCAAGTCACTCATGAAAGCAACAATACATTTAACACAAGGCACAAACATACTCGATAGAGCCATCACCTTTACATCCTCTAAACCCTCACTATCACAATAGTCAAAAAATGATGAAATAACTTTTATAGGAAGTGTCACCTTCAAACCCTTAGCATATTTCTCCACCACATGCTACAACCACAATTATAGTTTCTTGGAAGAATGTAAATGATCAAGGACATAGTTGAAATAAACCTCATTATGGTGAACCACATCTTCAAACATTCAAAGGAAAGAAGGAATGTGACAATGTTTGAGTCACATAAAAAATATTCCACCTCCCCTGGTATGTGTAGGGTTAAGAAAGATATTGTCTATGGCAAAGTGAATCCCCACTCTTAGAGGCCCATCCATATCTTTGGTGAGTTCTCAAATTCTAATCACCCAATGCAAAAGATCTAAACATTTAATATCATTTTCAATGAATTTCATAAAGTTTGTTATCATCTCTTCATCAAAGACCCCACATTTCCTTTGCTTTGGAATCTTCTTAACAAAATTTTACTTTCCTTTATTCCTCCTACCCATCTTACCACCCACAACACTTGAACTCTTTGAAGAAGCAACTTGTCAAGGAAACAAATGAAGTGGGCAACAATGATACACTTATAAAAACCATTGCAAAACATGTTGTCACCACCCTAATTCATAAACAACAAAAGGTTGGAACATAAATTCTTCTAGCCCAACACATGCAAACACCATCAGTACAAACAAGAGACACATTGTGTTTGATTTATGCTATTGCTTATTTTGTATATTTAATTGACATAAATATTATGAAATAGTAGTGATTTTGATTTTTTTTTAGTAGGATAATAGAGTTGTTAGAATATGCCCAGTTGTGAATTTAAATAGATCTAAATTAAATTCATGGAAACATGATTTTTGGATTAACAAGGTACTTGACCACATTGTATTTGATTCATATCTGTGATTTGATAGTTAAAATTGTAATTGGAGTGAAATTTAGTGACTATTCAATCGTATAAATATTGTATTATTGTAATAATTATGAGTCATTAATCATAGATGAATTAAATTCTTGCTAGTCATTTTTTGCATAAAACTAATAAAATTATAAGAAGGAGGTATTTTCCACAGCGTGTCAAGTTGTAATATTGCTATCATGATTCAACCGTGTAGTTTTACGAGTCAAAATCATTGGCCCATGTTTCATGAGTAGTGGTTCAGATGAACCCATATCTCATGATACTGAATGGTCCACTTAGCACTCATTGCATCTAGATGATGCTCATAGAGGTGAAGCATTGGACCTTCTCAGGAGGTCACCCATCCTAGTAAGTTACTCTAGCTCAAGCATGCTTAACCACAAAGGCTTCCCCAAGGTTAAAACCACTTAGATTGCAACCCCATTTGCAAAACCTTCAGTGAGTGTTGTGCCTTATGAACCATTCATTATAGAGCCCCATAAGTAGGAGGT